>JBBIGA010000022.1:3223902-3236769 GCA_037576975.1 Alestes dentex | reverse complement strand
TATATATATATACTAATGTGACCTTATGTCCTGTTATATGTCCTATTACATTATAAAAACACAACAAATAAATGCAATATCTGCTCTGATTAACAGAAAAACAAGGCTTTAAACATATCTGAAAAACAATCATTTCAGTTCAGTACTTCAATGCATAATCCATTCTGCTAGATGGAAGGTTGTACATTAACGTGTTACACAAAAGCATCAGAGGGAGACTCAGCTGAATGTCGGTGTTCTTTTGATTCTGATGATCAGACAATAAGGCATCTACTGCCTCCATTCCAGAATGCTTAATCACTGTACCAGGTGTTCTGCACTGAGGCAAGATTAATGTTGCCAGAGTGCTCAGTTAATTGAGAGCTATTATCAATAACGGCACAATGTCGGCTGGCGGATCTTCGGGTGATTTAATTAAGGACTGTGCAAAGATCAACAGTGTTAATTACAGATTTACAAGCAGGTAGAAGCATCAGAAATAAATGTCAACAGCTGGCAAGTCTAATGCATTACTCATTCTGAGTTGGTTGCTAACACATTATGTCATTAGTGCCGTGGATATAATTGATAAGCAACTTAGTGAAACCCCCTCCATTGAGCCTCTTGTGAGATACAAAGGTCATATGGCAGAGCAACCATCGCAACAAATATCTGCGCTGATGGTGCCTAATGAGTGTAGATGAGTTTGTCTGTTCAGTACTCAGTACAAGTACTCAATAGGAACTTTTAACAAAATTACCGGTCATCATCCTTGAAAAAAAGCCACTCACAGGTTCTTTTACTGATATTGTATGAGGAATTACACAAATGGCACACTCTTGCAGTTGCATTTGGGACATTGTTGTCATCGTGCACAACCATGTAGAAACCTGATCTGAGCTGCCTCTGCTTGCTTGCCTCCTTTCCATCCTTTTGCTCTCTCTTCCCAGGTAAGTGATGCACATGCACCTGGCTGTCCACATGATGAAAAAAAGTCAGACCACCTTCTTCGCTGCTGTGATGGTCCAGTTCTGAGGCTCATTTGCTCATTTTTCTCCTGCTAACATCACATTAAGTTTTAGAAATGACTTTACTTGCTGGCTAATACATACCACCCCGAGACAGCTGCCATTGTAATGATAATCAGTGTTATTAACTTCACCTGTCAAATGTTTTAATGTTATGGCTGATCATTTAAGATCCTTGTGCAGATTGCATTATGTTCAACAGATGTGTGTGTGCATGCAAGACTTAAAGTTCTGTCATCTTCTGAAATAACTGTCATCTGTGAAATATCTGACATCTGGCAGCGTAATTCTGCTACAGTGTGTGGGTTTACATCCTAGAATTGTCATACCAAAAGAACTTGTTTGATGACATACACAATGTAAATGTCAATTATCCAAAGTCCTCGGGTAGTAAATCAATTGCAAATTTACAAATTTACTCTCAAACTAAAATAGGATTATTGTACCTATTATTAACTAGAAAAAAAATCACTCAAAAACTCACTACTTTACTTCTAAATTACTCTTTAAAACCTTTACAAATTCGCTTGGAAAATACAAGGTGAAAATCCAATAGCCAATGAGTCTCAAGTGACAAGTGTTGGCAAAAGCAATACCTTGGTCATCAAAGAGAGGATAATTGTCTTCAGTTTCTCTAAGTGGGTAGAATAAGAAATGGTAACATTAGTTGCAGTCAATTTCTGGGTTGCTTTTAAAGGCACCTATTTAAAAAACCCATAAAAAAACAGTAGAGAACATTATTTGTCTAATGAGCCAACTCCTTGTGGCAAGCAGTGAACCCCACTAACTTGCATTTGGCTGGTTTGTGTTGTGGTTTGTGTGGCCACTGTCCTTTGGGGTGGATTTTTTGAGCTAGCTGTTTGAAACCTTCTTAGTGAAAGTAGAGAAAGGCAGGTAGTTAACATAGCTGATTGGAAGCCAATTACTTATCCAGAAATGGGGACACGAGTCTGAGACTCGGACTCGAGTCGCACTTAAGTCACACAAGCAGAGACTTGTGGCTTGACTTTAGACTTGCCCTCAATGACTTGAGACTTGACTCGGACTTGGGTGTTGTGACTCGTGAGTCATAAACTCGTAAACAATGTTCATTTCATGGAATTAATTATTTTTATCTCGCACTCCTTCCAACGACCCTTCATTTGTCATAATCTGGAGTTACAAAAACCGTTCACCTCCCCCGGTGTCCCATTACTTATGTCCAACATGAACAGTTTTCAGCTAATAACGGTTTTCGAGAGGTCGTTGGAAAGGTGTTACCAAGCCCTATCTAACTGTGAAGTTTCACATTTAGAGTTCAAGATACATTTTTCATATTTAACATTTAGATTTAAGACCATTTAAGGTAAATCCTCCATGTTGGTCAGGGGAGATCACAGCACGCAGTCCCGCCCCCTGCTAAGTAACAGCCAATTGTAATCACGGGGCGTGGCCAATTAGCATATCTTCTAAACATTTAGAGCTCAACATTTACAGCTCAAAAATCCCATATTTAGAATCACTGTTTGTAAACAATCCCATATTTAGAGACGCTGTTTGTAAACATTGTAGGGCACTACGTAGTGAACGAGTGAACATTTCGGACACAGCTAAAGACTTGAGACTTGACTTGGACTTGGGAAAAATGACTTGTGAACATTTCTGCACTTATCACATCTGTATAACGTTAGTAATACTTAAGTTAATTACAATGCAGTGAATGGCCTTCCATCTTATCTAGCCACTATAAATAGTGGCTAGTCAACCAGTTAGGACTGGTTGGTTACACAGGGATTTCTAGTGGCTGCATGATGTATTTACATAATGCATACTGGGGATTGTATTTAGAGAACACTGATGAAAGTAAGAACAGCATGCAAACCAGTGAATTCATTTCGATAGAAATGATTAGCCAGCAGCAAATTCCGCAAATCTTAAACACAATTATATTTTAATATATGCAGATACACATAGTTGATGGAAGCTTAGCTAAGTGATGCATTGAGCTGTTTCGGAGCTCAAAGAATGCGTCATAGTGCAAATTTTCAGGGAGGTCACGTTTGTCTCTAGTGCAACAGATCAAGAGGAGTGGCCTCTCTGGTATGTAATGTTATAGTAATTAGCAGGTCGGGGTATTAGAGATGCCCGGGACCCCCTGTTGCTCATCCTGCGGGAAGTAAGTCACTGTTCTGACTCCTGCTGGTGAGAGCCTCATCTACCCTGACAAGAAGGGGGGCCCTCCACAGCTCCTGAGATGTGGTTTTCATGTGTTTCAAGCCTGATCAGCATTTCAAGGGCATCTTGCCGTACTTTCTTGTGCAACTTCAGTCAGTAGATAAGTCAGCATGCTGCTGAGAAGAGAGCCTGGGTGTGTAGCTGCCGTTTTGAAATCTATTAGTTATGCTTATAGTGAACATACACACAGCTGCTCATATCTGCACCTTCTCGCTGTTTATATTTTTTTATAAGTTTTAAATTTCTATTTTATTTTTCTCTTTTCTGTTTCCATGTATGTCTGTTCTTACTTAAATGCATTTTTGTTTACACTTAAATGTATTATTTTGAACTATTTGAAAATGGATTACAGTTTTCCCTTGAAACTTAGCCAAGGCTGATTCCCAATCGCTAGCGAGGAAGCGGGAAAGATGACAGTAGCTTGTACTCTGTACAACTCTAGATGGACATCACAGTCCAATCTTTGGATGACAGAACCAACAGGAGCCTCTCTCTGGCCAGGTAGGATCCCCCATCACTAGGCAGCATAGTGATAATGTTTCAATTAGCTTTGCTCTCTCTGGCCAGGTAGGACGACTCTGCCCTAACATGATGGTGGTTAGTGTTCTCCAGGCGAGCTGAGCGGTCCAAAGGAAAAACTGACTTGGTTGAAGCATGTACTACCCTTTACTCTCCCAGTATTACTGTATTGTGACACTGGGCAAAACTAGCTAGTGGGAGGAACTGAGCATGACTAAACTGGGCAAAAAATAGGGAAACATCCAAAAACATACAAGTTTATTTCTTTATAACATGTTAAATTATCACCTAAAAATAAATGTATTAAAAGGTACTTTGAAATAACTGACTGAAGCTGACATAACAAATATTCTTAAAGTTTACTTCAATATCAATAAATGTATGTTAATAGTTACATTTAGTCAAGATAATTTCCTTACAGTACACTAAAGTACACTTTTTAACATGACAATCAAGCCACCAAACTAAGGACTCACCTCACTTACACAAAGGCTGCAGAAATCCTAATTGCAAGCATGACTTGTTGGTGGCTCGTTTGTCAGACATCTAAGCTAAACTTCAGCTAAGTTACTAAAACCTAAGTCACTTCCTTCCTTCTCTGGTACAAAGAAGGTGAGTCTTCTTCACACAAAAGGAAAATGGTGGCCCCTCTTGAGTGCATCCTCTCTGAAGGCAGATGCAGGACAGAGAAAGTATGCGGGGTTGGGCAGCTTTTAGAACCTTTGAGCGGGTTTCAAAACCAAAATTAAATAATTAATTCAAAAGTAGTGTATTGTACACTTATATTTTTAAAGTACTGCTATATGAACAAAAGTGCAATAACAGTTGGCTTGCAAACATTTTAAACAAATAAGGAGCTTTTTAACAGCAGTGTTCCCATTACTAAAGTTACAATTAAAACGTTTCTTGTAAATCTCAACTTAAACATTAACATAATTAAATCAAATTTAAAACCAAAGCTATTTGTCCATGCTATTGCATTCACATTTTATCTAGTTTGTTATAGAAAAACAAGTTCCCCTCAGAGTCCAAAGCATTATAGCAGCTGCAAAGGGGGACCAACTCCATGTGAAAGTCTATGTATCTGAATGCAGTGTCCTTAAAGTCCCAATACTTTTGTCCACACAGCGCTTTAGGTCTCATCTGGTGTGTGTGTGTGTGGAAAATTACAGAAGAGTACATTTTAGGTGTTTTTTCATAAAACACATGAAATTAACATGTTTTTAGGAACCAATTACTTCAAAAACAGTATTGATATGATTACATATAGTTATTTTTCACAAGACGATACCTGACATTGATCAGTATTCCAGTGCAGTGTTTCTCAAATCTTGGCCCCTGAGCTCTGCATATTCTAGCTTTTTCCCTGCTTACCTGGCACGTTTTGCTTGGCTGAAAGTGTACATTTTTGGTGCCCATTTTGTGCTGAATAAAGACAATCACCATTTGTGATGACTAATGTATGAGCTAAACTCGAGCTAGATTGGTTGCTTTATTTAGCTTATAGTTAGCTTATCCCAAGACTGCACCTCTGAGGTACTCTTAAGTAAGGTACCGTCCCCACACACTGCTCCTCGGGCGCTGTGTTCTTGGCTTCCCACTGCTTCATTTGGCGAATGGGTATAAAAGCAGTAAAAGAATGTGTTCATATATGACAGAATGGTCACTTTACACTTTACACTTTATAGTTATATCATGCCTAATATGCCAGTCAGGATTGGTTGGTACTAAATCAATAAACACAATAAATGCATTTATATGTATGTATATATTATAACATTTGCAAAATACACATAGCTGATGGAAGTTTAGCTTAGGTGTTGCACTGCAATCTTTCTGTGGAGGTAGGAGCTCAAAGTGTGCAGTGTGTGGTGCAATACTACAACCAATCAAGTGGAGTGTAAGTCACTGTGTGGTAAGAGCCTCGGCCATCCTGGCAAGAGGGGAGGCCCTTCTCAGCTCCTGAGATGTGGTTTTCATGTGTTTCATGCCTGATCAGCATTTCAAGGGCATCTTCCCATAATTTCTCCAGCAACTTCACTTGGCACACAACTAAGAACAGAGCGCGAGTGTGTAACTTTCGCCCTGGAATTGAAAACTCTGTTATGTACTGTTTACTTTTATGAAAGAAATATTTTGACCCTAAATACATTATTTTAGCCCTTTCATAATTTTTGTCCATGCAGCTCAGTCATCGTCTGTTCCCACCTAGGTAGGTCTCCCATCTGAGGCCAAGATAAAGCTAGCACGTGCCCCGTTGTAAATGGGCATCTCATGTTTATTCATTTAAATGTAGATTATTAGAGAAAAATAACTAATATTCCTCATATATGTCATAGAAAAGTACTGACATAATTAAGTATACTTCTTTTTTGCCGGTATTCCAGTAATGTGTTTCCCACAGCTCTGCGTTTTAGCGTTTTCCCTGCTCCCAATACACCTGATTATCTAATCAGCTAATCAACAAGCCTTTTTTGGTTTGAAATGGATGTGAGAGAGCTGTGAAGTTTGGCCCAGGGTTGAAGCCACTGTTCTAGAAGTAGAAGGCATGCCTATGATATGCTCAGAGGTGATTTATCTCAGCAACTGCAAAATTACCATCATATTGCCCACCTCTACTATCATAAAACACACATCACTAATTGAATATGTAATGCTCATGACTAAGCAGTGACCATTTCAGTCTAATCAAGACATTTGGACTGTGATACAAGTTAATTCAGCAATTGTGAGCCTGCTGTGATGACAACAGTTTACCCTTGGCTTTATTTTTTTCAGTCTTTGTTGGTGTCAGTCAGTTCTAGACCAGATCTGGACAGCCCTGGCCCTGCTCTAAAAACAGGCTATTTATGACAAATTCCCAAATTACACATCTACATCTTACATAGAGAGTACATAAATATATTCTTTATTCAAGTGTTTAATTTGTTTAATTATATTAAACCCATTTCATAACTGTATATGTACATTATAGGGTGGCAAATATTTGGTATGCATTTAGCATTTTTTTCTTTAAGGTCCCCTTTTAGATCTTCGTAAATATTCCAGCCTTCTTTATCCTTTACAATTAAAGAGGCTGTTTGATTGTGTTACTGTGCCTAAAAGAATAAAATACGTTCTGAATGGCCACCCTCTGTTGTTCATTATTCAAAAATCAGCCTGGCCTGAGACATTCAGTATGAATGGCTGAGGCTAAAAAACTGTAAGCAAAATAGACAAAGGTATACATTTTGCTAGCTTTTGTGACATCACAAAACCAGGGATTGAAATGAACAGTTTCTGCAACTTTCCACAAGAACTAGATACATTTTAAAACTTCATAACTGTGTATGTATTTTGTTAAACTACTTAAAATAATCAAAATAATTTTTGGTTCGTCATGATATAGGCCCTTTAAAACATGTGCTCTGTAGCGACAGTGGCGGAGTCCAAAAACAAGCACTTGAGCAAAAACTTAATTGATGTTCCAGTATGCAGTCAGTGACAGTTCTGCTGCGATCAGACAGTACTGGCCTGAAACAGGATATGACGGGTCAGTCATCTGAATAATTCTCACCTATCCTGAGCCCCGAGTCCTGAGCCCCAAGTGCTGAGCCTAGTGAGCGTTATCTTGATATAATTGATAAGCAGTATCAAACTGCTGACTGTTAAGTCTCATAGCTATACTTGTTTTCTTCATTCTTAGTCCAATTATAAACTCATCTGATGCTCTGTAGGATGTTGAGGGTAATGAATTGAGTGTCTATGTTGTGATTACAGTACAAAATCTTAATGGGGTGATTAGCCTGCAGTCTAAGGGCATGTTAGTGTTGTTCCTCAGGTCTCTAATGGCCACATGAGGTGCTGGGTTAAAGCCAACGGATATGGTAGCACAATAATTCATAAGCTAATATCACTGCCCTGCAGTAGTGGCACTAATCGCTATAATAAAAAACAATTATGACAGGGGGTAGTTAAACCTTACATAGGGGGTCGGACAGGCAACCTGCACCTAATGGAAAAAGTCAGTGTGTGATATCAGTGTCTAGTATATATATATATAGAGAGAGAGAGAGGTTGTAGATGAGTCTACAGACTGTTTCCATCTGCCTCAGTTAGCCCCCACCACCCCGTTCTTCAATGGTCTGGAGCTCACACCCCCCCCCACCCCCCCACCCCTCACCCTCCCAACACAGACACACACAAAGGAACACCACTAAGCAGAATGATCCACCATCCAAAAAATACCTGCTTACTGATGGTCCTGTGGGGTTCCTGTCAAAAGATGTTGAGAGACAGATGGACTACAGTCTGTAACTGTAAACTTCAAAGTCAGAAATGACAGAGAGAAAAAAAAACTCACACGAAGAACTAAATCGGCTGACAAGTGATCGTTTTTTTTTTGTTTGTTTGTTTTTTTTTTAGATTTGCTGCACTTGAAAAAATGTTGCTAGTACTAGCACTACTTAAACACCCATTTGCATCTCCAGCTGCTTGGGTTAGGAAAACATTTCCTGCTGAAAACAAAGTTACTGTTTTCTGGAAATTCCACAGGGGCTCTTTAAACTGATATTACACTCCCCAAAGCTTCAATTACTGTGAAAGGCCAACGCTGTCATTACGTTAGGAATCTTAATTTCCCCTCTGAAACCACAAATTATTGTATGAAGCACTGCATTTAAAAATGCTGATTTATCAAGACTACCAGAGGGACTGTGGAAAACACATAAAGGAGGTGCATGCCCATGGAGTTCATCATTGCAAATCAAACACACTGTAATTAACCTTGCAAAAATGAACTTTTTGTTGTATATAAAATAATCGATTATGTTTAAATCAGTACACAGATTAATGAAGCAGCAATAGGAAAACCCTTTAGCTTGAAAAGAAGCTAATTACTTTTTACGAGTTCAGATTTTTCAGTTCTTTTTAATACATTGTTTATTAAAAAATTTGCTGAAATGAATATTTACATACATTCTAGCCGATATACCGTATTTATTTTCTTACATATTTCTCAAATCACCCTTTTTTTTTAACTTTTAGATTTTGAGTAAATAATTAGGAATGGAACATATAATTTCCCTGACAACTTTGCCCATATCCTGGGTTTTATTCTTTCCTCTCAAAAGGCCTTGGAGGACTAAGAAAAGGTGCTCAAGGTTTGGAAAGCACCTTGTGTACGTGGCCTGGATCTGGCCCAGAAGGTCCCACAGATGCTATACCGTCCTGGCCTGTAAAAAGATACTGTATAGTAATAGCTGTAATTGTCTCTGGGGATGAAGAGGGCATGCCACCAACCCATCCACAGACCCCACTTTTTAAAATCCAGGTTGTGAAGGAAATTACTAAATAGGGCATGTGTAGTCCTGTTGTCCAGCTGTCCAGAATTAGGGCACGGGTTAAGTGATCCATCTGAAAGTCCTTCTGAAGAAGATAAGCTACCTGCAATGATATCTGTGAATCCACTTTTCTCTGACAAATGCAACTGTAGTGATGATTAAGAGGCAAAGATGTTTCTGAATTTCTAAAACATTCAAGCAGAAACAGAAAAATATAATCCATGCTTCCCATTTTAAATCAAGTCATGCATTTCTGTATATAAATTAAATGGCATATCTATGTTAGCTAACATTATCCAGAGTAAACATAAGCCTAGCTAATATATGTTAATGTCCATAACAAGCATTAAAATGTTTTTTTAAATTTCAGGAAATAATATTTTGTAAGAAAATGCACGAGAGTACACATTTTTTTCAACTTTGTTAACGCTATGCACATCAATGTGATGGTTATTTTAAGGAAAATGTGTTGTTGTAGCACTGAAAAAATTAACAGTTGGGCAGAATGTTTACTCATTCCTAAAAAGGCTGACTGTGCTATTGATTATGCTGTTTCTCAATATGTTTTCTTCACTGTACTTGAGTTCTTTTGGACTTGTGGAACATCATAAATCTTGACATATCTATGGTCTAGTTTGAGCTGCTTCTGGAGACCTACCAATGGACTTACCAATCCTTTTGAAATCAACATTTTGCAATGCTAGGAGACAGCAAATGTGTTAGCCTGACTGTTTTAATACCAACTAATGAGGCAACAGTCATTGGTTCAAGCAAATTGTTCACAAATGTAATTTTTGAAAATCAAAGTACATCAGATATGAAGTTTCATTCTTGAGAGCTTGGACCTAGCAATTTCAGCTTGAAAGTCCAGGGACTGCCAGGGATGGGATTTGCATTAAGAAGAGTAGCATTATTGCAACTTGAGAATTTTGAATTTACAATCATATATTATATACACCAAGTTGCATGTGTTCATTTTCCTTTTAAAAATATATGAATTAAAATATTTTTTTTAAAAAATCATGCATTCAAAATGTGTGCCTTTAAAAGGCAGTGGTAAGAAATAACTCTGGGAGAAGGTCATTATGGTGACTGGTGTTTGCTCAATAAGGAGTTTTAAGAAAACATGTAGAATGGATTGAACGTTGGTTAAAGCTTACAGTTATGCATCCTGAGCAATATAGGTGATTGACCTGTATTTGACTGGATGTGAAATATGAACTGGAAACATACTTGGGCCAAGGTTAATGATGTTCCACAAGTCCAAAAGAACTCAAATACAGCGAAGAAAACATATTGAGAAATAGCCAGGGTGAATTATATTCAATTAAATAATGTTCCTTTTTTGACATCTGAGAATTCGTTTTGCAAGATGTCATCACTGATAAAGGCGTTCCATGTCTGAATAAGCTGCACAGCTAAATTACATTTGGTGTGTGATGGCCTTTCGTCTTGAAGCCACTATTGGGACTATTCACATTCTGCCAGATGCTAAATGTGAATGTCTAATGTTAGCTAGGTAACTTAACATAACTTAATAGAGTCTCGTCCACTTCAGAATCCAAACCTACACCCTTGAGCAGCTCACGGTGAATGGAAAGCAGTCCTGGAGTCTGAACCGAGACCTAGGAGCGGCTTCTGAACTGGCCTGTGGAACAGGGTGTCCCCAGATTCACATGATTTGTGTTAGTCATGTGCATTATTCATGCCACTGGATGGTGCTGAAGGGGCTATGATTCTTTTTCCTAACCCACTTCGTTGAAAACTAAAAAGGGAAAAAGGGCAGGTGGCTCTTTTGCCCAAAGCACCTTGTCCTCTTCTTCAAAGGGTGCCTTTGAAATGGAGGAGACAAGAGGAAGAGGTAGGGCTTGTGGTCAGAAGGCCATATCCATAGGGAGGATGGTCTGAGCTGGGGCAAATACACTGCACCAGGCATCCACATCTACCTCTGCCATCAAGCCCTAGCCAAGCTTAAAAATACACAAGCATTCTAACGACAGAGGGAAGATCGTTATAGCACCATCTTCAAAAACTTGACTCTTCTGTTATTTTTGGCCACCTGAAATCTCTTTTCTGACACGTCTTCCACTCCTAACCCCTTCAGAATTCATACTTTTCTCAGAGCTGTGTCTGTTGCTAAGAGAGAAAAAAATATAGAGTTTTAGAGTCTGCTGGGATACAGGGTGCACTGCACCCTCATTTACTGACATTTGTGCATCAGTATTAAAATACAAAAAACTTAATCTCAACAGAGATATGAGAATAAGATGCATATATTACAGTTTTAATAACTGCTAAGTCACATTTCTCAGTACTAAAGCCACTTTTTAAAAAAAACACTCAACACAGTTTGCATAACCAATGCACAGTTTGGCTGCACAAGACATCTAACCTAAAAATGCATTACAACCAGCAAAACTGTTCTGTGATCACAGTGGAGTGGTGGAATTATCCCACACCACAACAAATATCAGCATTTGCTCTCAATTGTTCTCTCTTACCTTCTGGCTCCTGTATCTTGTTCAGTTATCTAGGAACTCTGTGTTGTCTGGAATAGTAACTAATTTGTGCAACAGAACCAATACATCACATTAATAAGTATCTATGAAGTTTGCAGCATGTAGTCACTGAACGCATTTTATGTAAAAACAATGAAAAACAACTCACAGTTTATCCCAAATGGAACACTGTTGTGATAAGGATAAGGAGTTGGTTTCAGTATTGGGGATGCAATTAATCAACTCTAAAAACAGTAACCTAACTCTAATCTGCCAATGGGATAAGCAACATTTACAGTTGTAAGGTTTATTGAAACGAGCAAATATAGGAAGAATATATTTGAAGAAATAAAGACATTTCATTTCAAGTAAATGCCCACCACATTGGTAATACATTTTGCAGTAACAAATGAGTAACAAAGTTGTACTTCTGCATTTATTAACTGAAGTAAAATGAGTAAAGAAATACTGTCTGTTCATATTTGTGGCTCCTTTTGTCTAGTTTAATAATTTCCATCTATGATAGGGGTATGTTTGTAAAAGCTTAGAGGCAGACAATTTGTATAACATAAATAGAAAAGAGAACTGAATTGAGAGAATGGTGCGGTTTTCTATGTTCCCCAGTCATGAGAAAGTATTGGCATTTTTCCAAGAGCTTAAAAGACGCCATGATGTGTTTTTGTGGCCTCGAGTAAGATTTCTGTGTGAGAGCGTAAGAGGTATTTTTCTTAAAACACACAAAACAGTAAGAATTAATCATACCCAAGAAAATAAATAAGGGTTTTTGCCTTCCCATAAGATCATTCCACTTGCTAAGATTGTATTTTTTGTGGTGTGATGCACAAGGGTTAATCTAAGAAAATGCACTTTCACAATCAAAGTCTCCCTGGTCTTTAACAAGAAGCCAGTTTGTGCCTCAGCTAAACTGCCATTAGTGCAGACCAAGACAAACTGCTTCACCTCTGCTAGCTTCTCACTCTCTTTCATGCCCTATAATCCTTTGATCTGCCACATGACCTACGACGATAACCACGAGGCGTCATTGCCACTGAGAAGTGATTGGTGAGTAAAGTCTACATGACAGGTTTTTTTTCGGTCTTCCAGACCATTTTTTGCCAGGTAGGTAATTGGGATCACATGGTGTCTTGTCACTGGATTTATGGGATTATCTTCAAATCCATTAGCTGGCTGTGGAGAGGACGAGAGCGAGAGAGTATTTTATGCACCAGCAACTGTGTGTGTGTGTGTGTGTGTGTGTGTGTGTGTGTGTGTGTGTGTGTGTGTGAGAGAGAGAGAGAGAGAGAGAGA
>JBBIGA010000022.1:3204097-3216667 GCA_037576975.1 Alestes dentex | reverse complement strand
ATAGATGGATGGATAGATAGATAGATAGATAGATAGATAGATAGATAGATAGATAGATAGATAGATAGATAGATAGACATGCAGACAGACAGACAGACAGAGACTAACAGACAGATAGGTTACTTTTGCCTAATCATAGTTCAGGGGACTAAAAATCTGGAAGTCGACATCACTGCCATGTAATTATGGATGGTAATATGACTATTATTAAAACCATTATTTAGTTGTGCTGATTTCATTGCTCTAGAGACCTGTAGTTTTAATCCTTTAATACATGGTGTGCTAATTATGTGTGTGTGTGTGTGTGTGTGTGTGTGTGTGTGTATGTATGTGTGTGTGTGTGTGTCTTTTTTTACATATTACATTCCCCAGTGACTAATTACATAAAACTTCAGAAAGCCCAGGAGACAGAGTGTGAAGAAGACGATGACAGTGTCTGTCGCAAAAGATGAGCAGAGCTGCTGTTTGATGTTTGATATCTGTATTTTTATTTTACCCCTTCAATTGTGCCTCTATTGTGATAGCTCACTTAGCCACGCACCGTGTACTCCAGAAAGATTGTTGAGAAGAGTGTGCTTACTGCTTTCTGTCTGTCTTCCTACTCTCCACCATGCCACTGCTTCCAGCCTACTCTTTTGGCTTCACTCATTACCTCCGGCAGTGTGTAACTAAGGAGCCCTAATAACATCCTTCATTTCCTCATCAGTTCCTGAGGGTGTCTGCCTGTGTTTTCACTTTTTTCCTTAATCTCAGTGTAGGAGACTTGCCGTGAACGAGATGGCTTTTGTCAGGATTTTTAATTAAGGGCCCTTAGTCAATAGACTCCAGCTTCTCTCCATTGTCATCAAATTAGCCACCTGAATGATCAGGAGGACTGGAGAAGATAATCCTAGCTCCAGGGAAAGATGCTGTGTTCATTTTACTGTTCTGGCCCAAATTTCTCTGTATTCCTTATTCCTCTAGTACACACATTTGTTGAAAAGTTATCCTTGTCTTATCAAACACATCATCAGCATATCAGCATGTCAGTGGTTTCATACCGCATGGCTCTGTGATGTGTAATCATATACATATTTTATAATTATACTTCATATGCATGACATTTGTGGCTACATATACATGCATTTGTCAGATCCTGCTGGTGTGGGTTTCTTCTCTTTCAGTGATGCATACAAAAGCAACTTCAGTTAATAGTTATCCCTTGTGGAGAACGTCTAGACCAAACACAGGTTTACGCTGACGCACTGATTCCCTGTTTATCAGTCAAATTGAAAAGTGATCACTAATTCAAGTGATTAGAGAATGTGAATTTTTAATGAAGTAATTGATTCAACAGAATTATTGTGAAATAATAGCTCTAATACATAGTTGGTCTAAATTAAGTAGGGGTGTCTTTATGTCTTTTTTTTAACATTAATTTTTCTGCAGTGAAATTACATTTTGATTTAAACATATTGATATACGCTCTGAATCTTTTGGAACGTTAATATGAGGTGACCATTCCACAGTGTCATGGACACAAAATTGCATAGGCTGTGCATAATATAGCTAATATTATCCATCACTCCATGCATTATATGTGGCGTTTATCCTTAACATAGGTTTCAGTGATCCCAGCACTCATAGGGTGAAAGGTAGAGAAACACACACACACATACACACTCAAATCTAGGGGCAATTTAGCATACCTGATATGCATGTGTTTGTGCTGTAAGAGAAAACCAGAGCACCCGACAGAGTAGCCACTACCCCATCCATTCAAATACTAATATCCGCTCTATTCCCTATCTTCTCAAATCTGATTGGGAACTGTCTAACATTGAACACAGCAATATGCATTATCATTTTATTTAGCCCTTTCTTTTTTCTATAAGACAATGACCCCCAAACCTCAGCCAAAATAACTCAAAAACTGCTTTTTAAAGAAAGATGGTGAAGGTGCTTGCATGACGTAGCCACTCTCCTGACTCCAATCTTCCTGACAATTTTGAAGTCAATTAGATGGATACCTCTAACCTTAGGTAAGCGAAAATGGCTTGCTAAGAGAACATTTATCCACTAAAATTACTTCTTAGCATGGACGTCTTAAAGATGTTATCGCCGGCTTTTTTTTTTTTTAGTACAAAATGAATGTACTAATGCTGAATCTGTTTATACCAGTCCATTTTGTTTTTTAAACATGCTTTAGTTTATGCATATAAATACTTTTATGCTCTCATTTATTAACACTAAGTGGAAAGACATTATGTATGTTCATTTAAAGTGGATATATCCAGTGGAAATATACTAAAACAAGAAACAAAAATACACTGTACAAGACAACTGAAGGGGGAAGTAGAATCTTTTGTTAAATCTCTTTCTCTACCAAAAAAAAAAAAAAAAAAAACGAAAAAAAAAAAACACCATTGAGCAGTCGCATCATTATAGAAGAAGAATAGATAAAACACATATGCAGCTCATTTTCTTGCTTCTGCATTTACTGGTTGAACTGATATAAAAGGAAATAGAAGTTTAAAAAAAAAACAGGAAAGAAAGAAAACGTGCTCTCGCTGCACACACTGAAAAAGTCAGTTTATAGGGTGGTTGGGAACATCCTCATCTCGAATAATACACTTTTGGTGAGTGACAAGCTTGAAGGATAGAAACCCCACTTGCAATCTGGAGGAAACGAAGTGCCAATGGGTATTTTAATGGCTTTAGACCTCAGCTTTGAAACATGTCATTTCCTTTGACAAGGCATTGCTAAAAATAAAGGTCAAGGGAGTAATTTGTCCCTCAACAGAAGGAAATCAAGTGGCTTTTGCTGATTAAAGAGCTCATAACCTTTTTGAATGTTTGTAAAATAATGAATCTGATGAAGTATATAAACACTGGGAATGTTTCAAAACATGCCATTCACATGCCCTGTATACAGTCCATAGACACATTTAAGGCACAACTCTAAAACCACTCACAGGTGAAGTGGGTAACATTGATTATCTCATCAAACCTGGATCATGGAGCACTGGAAGAAAGTGGCTTGGTCTGGGGTATCAGATTTTATTTTACATCATGTGGATGGCCTGGTGTGTGTGCACAAGAGTGTCACTTGTCTTGGGAGGTGTGAGACCAGGATGCAGTATGAGAAGAAGTCAGGCTGGTAGAGGCAGTGTGATGCTCTGGGCAATGTTCTGCTGTGAAACCTTGGGTCCTGTGTTCTAGTGAATGCTACTTTGACATGTATCACCTACTTCCACATTGTTGCAGACCAAGTACACCTCTTTGTGGCCTCTTTTATAATGAGCCCTGACACATATATTCAGGAGTGGTTTGAAGAACATGATCACTGTTCAAAGTATTTACTAGGCCTCCAAATTCCCCAGACCTTAATCTAGAAACGGTGGAATGTGCTGGACAAACTTGTCAGATCCATAGAGGCTCCACCTTACAACAGGACTTAAAAGATCTGCTGCTAACATCCAGGTGCCAGGTATCACAGCAAACCTTCAGAAGCCTTGTGAGTCAATGGGTCAGAGACGTTTTGGCAGCTCAAGGGGGACCCACACAATATTAGGCTGGTGGTTTTAATGTTATGGACGATCGCTGTATATGAAACTGTAGCTAATTTCAAATTCATCATGTTTATGATGTCACAGGCATGGACATGTTTCCATCTGAGTGCGCATTCAGTATGAAACAATTTAGCCATTCACGTTGTGTGCTTTTAGAAGGAGCCGCAATCCAGGGCAACTGATCAATATAAACAAGTCTTACAGCCACAGGTATACAACTTCCTCTTACTTTAAAATAAGGACGGAAAATGCTCTTTTCTGTTTTTTTAATTAGATAGACTTTGGTGGGAAAAAGCCAGTGGAAGGACATGTAGACTATGGGCCTTGTAATCACTGGGTGGAGAGAGCAGTTAGACACTGTTGTTTCATCAGAATTCATTGGTTCTAGTGGTGTATTTTATAAACGGCTCAATCACGCGTGTTTGCTTGTTTGTTTGTCAGACAAACAAGCTGGTGAATACAGCGCCTCCTCTGTATTTTTGGCTATGGTTATGATTGTGTTTGTATTTACATATCTGCAGGGATTTCCCACATTGAGAGACATGTTTGACCTACATAAGATAAGGAATGGGGTTTTGGCAGGGTGCATTGTGTGTGAGACTCGGATGGTGTGAGCCTCTGTTATGTGTGTTTGTTGATTTATTAATTTGCCCCTTCATTAGTTCTGTTCCCTGGTTAATGACTTTTGTTCATTCTATTTACCTGCTTGCAAAAAGAGATGGTTGGGTGGGCTGGAGCTGGGGCTGGAGCTGGGACTGCTGCTCAGGTTGGGGGGCGTTCGAAGGGCTGGGGCAGTGCTTGTTAATCACTAATGGCTTTGACATCAAACTTTCAATCGTGAGGGCCCTCCAGGGTAACGAGGTCGGGCACCCCACCAAGCTATTCCTGTAACTTGTGTTTGTTTCAGCTAAATGGGAGTTTAAGTGTCGACGGGGGAAATGGAGCATGCTGTTTAAATGTGCATTCAAATTAAAGGGCAGATTTCTTTCTTCTTCCCCTTGGTCTTGAAATCGCATTCTGTAGCGCCACATCCCTTTTATGATTTTTTTTTTTTTATTATTGTGGTTGTATCACATAAATATAGCTATGTGACATAGCTATAGCTATAGTGGGTGAGGAATGGCCTCATGGGTCAGAATAAAATAGAAAACAACCAAAAACAGTGACCACTGTGTTATATTTGCCCCGTTACAGCCCATATGGGTTTAAAGAATGGGGTACAATCAAGCATTTGCATTTCTTGTCATTTATGATGTATTTTTGCATCTGCTGAATCATTGGCTAGATATCAAATAAAATTATTTCTGTTTTAGTGAGCTAATTAACAACCTTACACTTTGTACAGTTCTGAGAATGTGAATGGTTGTGCAGCGTGAGAGCAAAAATAAAAGGCGAATTCAGTGTGCCACCTAAAGATTGATCCAGGATTCTTGGAGAACACCTGTGTGTATAAACTAACAAGTTGCCATTTGAAGCTGGATAAAAAAAAAAAAAACGTCATTTCTGTCTAAAAAGCACTGTGTTCTTTAAAGTGAGAGAGCAAGAGAGAGAGTGAGAATGAGAGAGAGAGAGAGATCAAGACAGTGCACTTTAAAGCAAACATTCAAAGCTGAAATGTAGATGAAAGCACAAAATCTAACATGAAAGTAAGAAAATTGCATCTCCCTCCATCTCTGTCTTGATCTCTTGGACCCAGAAAGGAATAAAAGCACTATCTCTCACTTTTCTCTTACAGTCGTACGCTAGAACAGTTATGGGGATGATGTTAGTCCTGGAAAGGTGTGAGATATATATATAAAAGTACTTAAGAAAAGCCGTAGATAGTGATGGTTGAGAGCGGAGCATGGCTTTATGGATCTGTTGGGATCTGTTGTAACACAGGATTGTCCTGATTACTCCACATTCACCATTAAAGACTGTCCAAATCAAAGAACATCACGCGGGACAGGGACGTTTCGGAACTTTTGGGAACTTTTGGCTGAACAAAGGGGACTGTAGAATTTGGACATCATTTTCTTTCAGTCCACCTCCCTCTTTTAACAGATTTACCCTGCATTTCTCCCTGCTTTTCTTGTTACTTTTAATGTGCCGTGCTAGATTCACACACTAATGCACTGAAGACCACTAGACTTGCGCCTCTGAGATGAACTCAATTCAGGAAATGTTTAGTGCAGCCAAAAGCCGTGCTTTGTTTTTTAGACCACAACTATTTATCTATTTATCTCTAACATAGTGTAAAAAACTATAGTTTCAAGACTAAACAGAAGATATTGCTATAGGGTAACAGTAGTACACTGTGTGAGATCAGAATAGGAGAGCTTATCCAGTCTAAAAAGCTTGGGATGTTGTTTGGTCGCAGTGTTTGAAGAACAAAGGGAATTTAAACTTTTGTCCCTCTGATAAATTTAGTATAGCACTTTATTTTAGATTGTTTTACATTTTATTTATTGATGATTTAATGATAGATACTATAGACACCGCAAAAAACTAAATCTTAGCAACTAATGTTTTTATTTTACATTAATAAATATTTTTTGATCATTGTATAGATTTACATTTTGTAAATATGCATGTTTTGTTTAATACATTTATTTGTTGATATATATATATACATACATTCTTTTTCATGAGGTTTTCAAAATTTATTAAAATTAGCAAATAGTATCTAGATCAAGGGTAAAACGATTTGTTGTAAATTCATTTGTTACTGTCCAAAATACTTAGCTAGATTTGGGGGGGGGGGGGTTGTTAGATGTTTTTTTTTTATTATTTAATTGAAAAAAAAAAGAAAATAATTTTGACCCAATGAAAAGCAAACAATGTTATTTATATTGTGACTATGGCTGACAAAATTGCTTTGTTAGTCACAAGTATGTTTCCCTTTTTTTCCAAAAATCAGCCCAAAATTACCAGCTTAGCTGTAAAGAAACAATAACCTGAATTAAAAAAAATACCTCTAGTTCCAGTATGAATCATTTCAAACTATTATTCAGATATTAGATATGAGGGAGTCACCTGGTACCCTTTTCAGCAATAGTGCTTTATATTGTTACTAAAGTGGCGTTAGCCTTGAGTGACAGTTTTATTACACAGACTTAATTTAGAAACATTGCTCTTCACTTTAATTTCACAGTCATGGAAATAATCTTTCATTTGAGAACATAAGGGAAATTGTTATATCAAAGTATATCACACTGTGATAAAATGCCACTATTATAGTATATCTTATGTGATACAGAACACTTCATAGACCATGCAAAGACACTATATGAAAACACTTGTATATTGTATATGTATTTAATGTAACTGGACATAATAACCTCAGAAGAAAAGCAATTTCTTTCACAGGGAACACCATAAGCCTTTGCATCTAATAATATAATAACATGTCATTACCATTCTTGTTACATAATCATTTTTTGATATTTCATCAACTTTTAATGAAAAAGAATCTACTTACTGTAAGTTTAATTCAAAACCATTTTTCCTGTTGCCTTCCACATCAGGTGGGCCGTGCGCAAGGTCAAGACTGTGAAAGGGTTTGTGATAGCCAGCTTCTTACGGTAAAAATAAGCAGCCAGGGCAGCCGCTGCTGAAGCAGCTCACCAAGCAATTTAACGCACTTGCTTCCCCAGGGGGGACAAGGCCCCTGGTCTGGGATCAGCTATGAGAGGCCTGCAGATTACTGTATTGTACAGTAGACTGAAGGTGTGGGAGAGAAAATTGATGCTTAGAATGTAATCAAGGCCAGGACTTGTAGTCTTAATCTATTAACTTCATGACAGCCTGCAATTGTTTTCTGACGGACTTTGGGGTCGGGGAAATATAGTGTGTGTCGAAGGGGATAGATTGGGGTCATTGTTCAGTTCTGTAATTTAAGTGGCATCGGATCACTTTGGTGATGGTTACAGCAATTAGGCCTTTTGTGTTTGTCAAGAAACAGCTGAATTTAGAACAAGCCTAGGCCCAGCGTCTTATTACATTCTTTTTAATAAAGTGTTTGGCACTGTATACAAAATTAGATTCTGCTTCTCCTTCAGCCTTCGATCAAAACATGGCCAATATGTCTGTTCTTTCTGCCTGTGATATTTTGTATTTCCCAGGGGCTTTATTGTTGTGAGAACTCTATAAGGGTAGCGTCTTATGCCTACGGTTATGTCTACATCTCATTCATGCCCTATATTTTAAATGTATTTTTCTCCACTGGCTTCTTTTCTCCAGTCAGGGGAGGAAGCCATGCACTCCACACCCATTTTGCAAAGATCATACACAGTAGGATCCAGTGTGCATTTGTGTCCGGCAGGACATTAAATGATTTTTCTTTGTCCAACCCATGGTTAATCAGCCAAAGATTTACCAGCCTGGTGTTGCTAAAAATGTGAAACTTACATCCCACAAATTGTCACTGCACAAACTGCAAGCATGTTTCAGTGAGTAAAATGAAGGTTAATTTAAAAAAGCATATATTGTGACTACATCCAGATACATTTCATGCACATATTGGCAATAGTAGTCAAAGGGAGTCAATTCCACAACCTTGTAAATCCATTTCGAGGCTACTTAAATGTATAATATTGTATCATGAAGTGTCACATAAAGAGCTGAGGTAATGTAAATTCCAAAAAATGTTTTCCCCTGTTGAATATAAAACTCCACTCCACTGAAATCACTATTCAATCACTATTCAATCACTATTCAATCACAATCATTATCTTGGGGCAGTTGGTGGCCTGGTTGTTAGGGATTTGGCCCTGTGGTCTGAAGTTCGTGAGTTCTAATCCCAGAGCTGCCAGGCCACCACTAAGGTACCCTTGAACAAGGTACCATCCCCTGTTCCTGGCTGCCCACCGCTTCACTTGGTGAAACGGATTAATACAGAGAAAACATTTCACACTGTTTACAATAGTGAAAAGCTGTATTTGTGTGTGTTCACGTATGACAAATAGTAACTTCACTATTCATTTGTTTGCAACATTTCATCGCTAGGAGAAAATAGGCTGACAAAAAAAAAAGTGACAATTTTGCTGGTGTATGTCTTAGACAAATGGTTTTTTGCTGGTATATGCCTTGAGACAAATAATTTTTAAGGATGATAGCTAGGTCTTAAAAGTGTATTTTTATGACAGTTCTCATTAGCATTCAACTTACGAGTTAGCTGCAGTGCTAGCTAAGATGTTTACCTCAGTGTAAAGTGGCCAAGTATCACACGTGAACATCACCACAGCACAGCACACAGTGTGAAATTGTTCTTTGAAGCAGTGGACAGCCGACGATACAGCGCCCAGGGAGAAGTGTGTAGGGATGGTATCTTGTTCAATGGAACAACGGTGGTGCCATTGGCAGTCCTGGGATTCAAACCCATGACTTTTTGATTACCAGGCCACCAAAGAGGCAGCCCTGATCACACATTTGACTCAAAAAGCTACCAGTTTCCTTTGGTTGTTTTCCCTATTTTTAACCCTATCACAATTCCTACAGGTACTCGAATCTACATCTTAATTGAGCTTGACTGAGCTCATATGGCTTATTGAGAGTCTAAGCTTGCTTATCGCTTATTGAGATCCTAAGCTTAGTTAAGCCTACAATCCTGCCATGAGGAGCTAGGAGATGATTGGCTCCAAGCTCCATGTATCTGGCAGTTGTGCTCACACTTCCAGGTGTATGGTGACCTCGTGGGATGTCCTTTAGAGGGCATTGGTGTGACTTCCACCTAAGATATGCCTCATTAGATGACGTATAGGTGTCACAATGTGTATTATAAGGAAGTGCCCTGTGGTGCCTCAGAGGAAATATATATCTGATATCTTCCTTCTCTCAGACAATGTATCATATGTTCTTATTCTGAAAGCAGTGCCTTCCTCGAGTACGCTAAATGACAACTGAAGATTTCATTAATTGTTTGCAATATTACTGAGGACCTGATTGGTTGCAGCAGATTCAGTAGAGCATCTATTTCCTTTGCCTTGAGCCATGTCAATCTAAATGAAAACCAGGCTGTCTTAAGCATAGCATCCTTCCTGTTTTCCTGACAGCTTTCTAAAATTCTCTTTCACCTAAAAGTCAGTTATACACTGCAGGTTGCTGACTTACACAAAATCACCATCAGACCTTAACTTTCTTCATTTATGAGCCAAGACCATCTGAGCCCTATAATATCCATTTGAAGGGGTGTGCCAGAAATAATGGACAATAAAGTAAACTGTCATCGGCTAACAACAGCACTGGCTTAGCTTAGTTTGTATTAGAAAGCCACCAACGTCATTAGTGAACCCCTGTAACCTTCTCTTAGCATGAACACTCACCACCATCATGTAAAAGTGCAATGCTGCTAAGTATGTTTCACTTTAAATCTGCTCCTAAGAAAAAAAAAATGTCTGGGGGTGGTCATCTTCCACAATGAACCACACTTGTCAGAGGTTATTGCTGCTTGTGGCTCTGTACAGCCAGCACAGAGCACATTATTTCTGTAAAAACTTTCAAAATGAAAACTTTAAGATGACTCAAAACAAGAAAAACATTCTTATTCTCAATGGTTTTCCTCTGGTCTATTTTTTCAGGAAATCTGTAAGCTGAATAAAGCACAGCTGGTGTTTTCATGGAAATTTTTAAGGTAAAAACAGTGGAAATGACCAAAATGCCATGTATCCCTCCAGCATCCCAGACCAAACTAGCATGGCAAATCAGCAGATTTCATACATCAGGATAAAAAAGAGCTACTCTTGATATGATAAAGAGAAGCCTTAGGAGAATTAAAGAGAGAGAGAGACACACAGAGAATAAGAACCACATAATCCACTCTGAAAATGGATTTAATATTATTGGATACGTATTTGAATAACCACTTTTAAAAACAGAGCTGCTAGTTCTGTACTGTTCACAGTAATTATTCCAAATTCCAAAGCTTTGAATGTTGGGCTCACTGTGTTTATTATTTTTATGTGTTATGTAGTAAAGCTTTACACTGCTAAAGACTGGCAACTTACAAAAACATAAATACTGAAAATATACTGAAAATAGAATCCAAATGCTCATAATAAGCAAAAAAAGCTGCCAGTGGGGTAAGCATCTGGTGTTCCCTACAAAAAACATAACTAAAGCTGAGCAACAAAAATGTTTAATTCAAGGCAATAATTTTTTGCTAAGTAAATTTGCATACAATTGCATACCCCATTAAATTATGCATTTTTACAGTGTATCTCTCAATCTGCATCCCTTGGCATGCGACCTGATGTAATAATGTAAGAAAATAGATTACTGTTTCACAGCTGTAACATGTTCGTTATCAGTTTAACACTCCTTATACTGAAAACTGCAGCCTGCATTTAATGAAAAACTTACCATTCCCTTACGGCTGTGATACTCTGCACAGGTTTACCATGTACACCCAGTGGACACTGGCTATTTGATTTAATATCCAGCCCTTTTCTGTCATTGGAAGGTTCCCATAGGATTATATAACTGTAAAAAAACATGAATTTAAGTGTCCTGGTGATGAGAGAGATTTCAGGCAGTTGGGAAGTGAGAAACAAACAGAGATGTGTGAATGCAAATACATGGTCCTCGGTGGAAACTGAGGCTTTTGAGAAAAACTATATAAAACACACACATGCACACACACAAACACACACACACACACACACACAAACACAGACATCCATGCCTGAGAGAACCTGACCCAACTTCTGCTGATTTCTTGACTGCGGACAATTTCAGCACCAACAGGGCAGCAAGAAGAGAGGGATGAAAGATTAGTTTTTTCTTCTTCTTCCTCCGACTCTGAAATGAATCCAGCCCAGGCTATTGGAAAACAGCATCAATCAGCTGGTGAAAAATCGAGCACTTGTGCATGATATGACACAAATTACTCTGGCAGGTGGAGAAGGACTTGTAATTCTATGCCCCATGACACTTTTCCACCTCAACGGCTCTAGCAGAACGAGAGCTGACGCAGCTACAGGGTCGAGGACCATCAAACATTTTCGGGGCACTTTTTCTTCACATGTGATCATGTGACAAGGCTGGTATAATCTGACCCTGGATGGTATGTGTAGGTCTATCAAATTTCTAAAGAGAAATGGTCATTTTTAGATATCAATCATTCACAATTGTGTTATCTCCAGCCTTCATGAGTCCAGCAGGAGTAAAATTCACGACACTATACCTGCTCTAAACTGGCTTGAATGGAGCAGACTCCTCCAAAGGCTCCATCAGAGGTTGGCGCTTTCGAATGTACTCATTCTTACTACTGCTCTTAAAAAATGATGTTTATGCTGATTATCCACAGTTTTAAGGAGGTTTGAGGCTATTTTTTCAGTTCACAGTATTATAAAATTAGTTAGGAACATTTATGGCTTCTCCTGTCCTCCACATCCCTTCCAATTGATTTCCTCCTACCCCAAAGGAAGAATTGAGGGATGGAGAGGAGCAAGAAAAATGGGGAGAACAAGGGGGGAATGGGTATCAAATTTAACATTGACTATTAAGTAAAGTAAGTAACCAAGCCAATCAAATGTGCTTGATTGAAAGCACACCTCTAATACACCTGGCAGCCAATCATTGGTGCTACACAGGTCTTTCTCCTCCAGAAACTACAGAATTTAAAGAAAGCCTCCAGGTTATCCATCCCCTCTTGGTAGAAATCCAGTGATGCCATTCTAAATGTCTGTGCAAGACTTACTGGGTGGCATATCCTGTTTTTTATCCACAGCTTGAATATGTTCTTCATGTGCTTGGATCAGCTTCTCTCTTCTTCTCCATTACTGAGACAGTTGAAAGGACGGCGCCACAAAATCACTTTCTTTGAGGGGTTGGGGTTAGTTTTGTTAAATAACACATTTAGCTTCTTGTAGTTTGTTCAGAACTGCAGATAATTTAATGCAAAGCAGCACAAATCCAATTGCAGTGTTTATACAGAAGTAACACTAATAAAATGCACATCAAACTTGCATAGTTATGGATAGACAGATGATGGAAGATGGTTTTTGCGGGTCTCTTAAGAAACATATATGATTAAATATAT
>JBBIGA010000022.1:3138491-3194930 GCA_037576975.1 Alestes dentex | reverse complement strand
TATATATATGTGTGTACAGTGTCAGTGAATCAAACAGATTTATATTTAAAAAGGACTACCTACAAGTGAGGACCAAATTATTTATAGATTTCCTATCATGGCTCATGGATCCTTAACAATGAAGAATCTTAAACAATGAAGACAGAAGACTTCAAGATGCTCATTTCAAGAAAGCATTTGGTAAACAATAAACCTTTTATCAGGTATTTTTCATTATTGGAGGATTTTATCTGAAGATTGTGAGACCCCGGGTGGTGCCACAGCCTGTGGGCAAAAGACTCCAAGAGAACACAGATGTTTCTGCTCTGTCTGAATGGGTAGTATGGCTCATCATTCAACTTTATGCTAATCAGACTGGACTACTGTTCGCAATTAGGGTTCTCCTCCAAGCATGTTTAGCAGTACATTGACACATTGATGTTTGAAAAGATGAGGTTGTGCCTCATGTGACTCAGAGGAAGTGTACACTAGCCACCCTCCCGATATTTTGTTTTTTACATATTAACAGCCCAGATTTTTCAAGAAGACACTCTCCTGAATGTGAAAGTAAAGCAGGTTGTGCTGTGCTGTTGATTCAAATAAGTTTGTTATTAGTTCAGACAAGCCAAAAAGTTGCTTTTTATTTCAAATGGAGCTTACACAGCATCTGTAAATTTCCTGTGTATTTTCTTTTTTTTTTTTTTAGTTATTTTTATCGAGACTCAAATGTCACATACCATTACAAGCACTGACGGCTGACGCAAGAGTAGTCATTAGCGCTAGATGGATTACTTTTCAAAGTGTACTTACATGAGAAATGCTTCTTCACAAGAGGTGTTTTTTAAGTGCCGTTGCACTCATCTTAGTCATTACAAGTCTGTGCCCAGATTTCTCTGAGGCTGCTTTGTGACAAAATGAAAGCATTTTGCGGATTAAATTATTTAACATGTGTGGGTGGGTGGATGGTGGCCTAGTGGGTAGGATACTTGCCTCTGTACCAAGAGGTCATGGGTTTGAATCCTACCTTCAGCACACCACAACTGGGTTCCTGAATAAGACCCTTAACCTCAAGTTGCTCCAGGGACACTGCCCCCTGTAGTTAGGGAATGGAAGTCGCTTTGGATAAAAGCATTTGATAAAATGTCATGAATGTAAAATGTGTTTTTACTTTAAAGAAATACAATAACCCCCCACTTATACGTCACAACTTTTTTCGTGGCAATATATAATTTTTCATGCATTTTAGTGTAAAATTATTAAGAAAAATATAATTTACTAATTTTGTAACATAAATATTAACATAAATTTGACTACATTTCCATATAAAATATAACTATACATTTTTTGGTACTGTGCAGAGAATACAAAGAAAGCGTCTTAGGATGGTGAAATACCACTGCAGGTGGGAGGTTTGAAAGTAGCCAATCCAAGAACGTTATTTATTCCTCCATGCTGCTGATTGGCTGCTGCCCTGTGACACATCTCATGTGGAGCCACCTGGAGTGTTTCTCTGAGTGTTCTCATGTTTTTCATTTTGTTCTTCATAAAGCCCTGCATTGATTTATTACCGTAAATTAAATTATTACTGTATTTACCCTACTTATACCAAAGAAAATGCGCGTGCATGAATTACAGAAGAGTGTATACAGGGGTAACATTCTAGCACTGTGGGAGACAGCAGGACAGTGTAAACTGTACAGTACAGGGTTTACCTTTACATTTTTAAGGGTAATGTATTAAGCAGAGTTTAAAATGGTGCTCTTGGAACATAACCTGTGCAAGAAGCGGGGGTTTACTGTACACTATTTTTTTCATCTATGTCATATGGCTGATTATCCTGGCCAAAACTGTCCTATTATCAAAGAATATCAGTATTTTGAAACAAAATGAAAGCCAGCTCATTCATTTCCATAGGGCATACATAGACACAATTTAACAGAATAAAGCAACATTTCCGATTGTTATATTGATATTATCACCAGTATAAGTGTTAATTATGTAATACATTGTCTCGAGTGTCTTATTGATTTTATCCAATGTCAGATGAAATTCAAAATATTTGATAAATGAGTAATAATAGTGTTTAAGAAGTCCTCCATGAAAAATATGCTTAATTTGGAGTATGTTATTGTTGCCTGGTTGAATTCCGAAAACAAGCTCCTTGAGGTTTGAAGGTGCACAAAAACAACATAAACACGACCAGTGTCCCTTCATATGTATGTATTTGAAATTGTCCCATGTCACAGCATTTCAACTGAACAACACATGTTCATACAGTGTGGGCATATAAATCATAGGCACTAGTGTACAGTGCAATGAGCAACAAAGAAAGCGTCTTATAAGTGAACACATTAGCATGCACATAACTTCTTTTCTTATGCAGGCTCATCGTTGTTCCTCACCAATGCCTTCTCATCTTAACAAATCGTCAATACAATATACAGCGGTGATTGAAATATGCCTGTGTATATTTTGCAGATTTAGCCTCTTCAGAAGGCTCTTAGGATGCAGAAAGAACAGTTTATACAATGCTATGTAAGTAGCTCAGCATCTTTGTTGATGCACCATAGTTTAAAATGTTAAACACCCAAAAAGTGCCTTGTGTAAGTGTTAGCAAGAATTTTATTACTTTAGTTCCGTTCTTAGTTCTCTTCTATTTCTGCCAAGAAAACTAACAGCTTGCATGGAAAAGCTGCTATTTAAATTTTATTTATTCCTAAAGGTAGCACTGCAAATTTGATGGGCCATGTGGACATAGATATTGCGTTAGCGCAGCTTTTTTTGGCGCTTTGCAGTCTTGATGAATGACGGAATTGTCAAAACAACTTCACCCACCAATATCTCCCCAAGTCTGGTGCCCGAAGCCTGAGGTTAAGTGTATCATTTTCTTGAAAGAGTCTCTTGTGATCTTGACACGGCAGAAGTCAAAGTCTCGGAGTGGCTGCCTTTAATCTTGGTTTATATGAGATTAACTGAGAGAGAGAGTGTAAGAGGGTAAGAGAGGGAGTGAAAGTGAGAAATACTTGTCAGCTACTCCTCCTTCCAGTCCCCAGCTGAGTGAGTTTGAGACGCTGATCCTAATGCATGCCGTCAATGCACTGAGAAGCATGTTCTAAAGGTCTTGATCATACCACCATTAACATAAAGCTATGAGAATTTTATACTACTTTTTGTACTGTGGTGTGTTTACACCTTTTACTTTACACAACAAACCAACACTGGCAGGATAAAGGCTAACAGGTGCTTCCTCCAAGTCGAGCTCAGCTCATATCAGTTAACAGACGCCTGCATCATACTAAATAAGGGGGGGGGGGCATCTTGCTCCTTGCCACTCCTTGGTACACGTTGACTAATCCACTGATGGTTTAGTTTCAGAAATCAGAGGTGCTGGAGCCTGTCAAGCATCCATAGAGCAAAAGGCAGGGAAAACATCTGGGTCAGGTCAGCAATTCATGATAGGTAATCCAGACAAACACTTATGTGCAAACAATCACACCTAGGGGCAATTCACCAATTCACCTGATGTTCATTTCTTTGGACTCAGGGAGGACACTCATACAAGGGGAGAGCATGCAGACTCCATACAGAAAGGACCTTTGGCTGCCCAGCTGGGAATTGAACCCAGGATCTTCTTGCTTTGAGGCTTCAGTGTACCCACTACGAAGTGCACCTCTACAGTAGATGTCCCTGATAAACGTTACTCACTCTGGCTCAGACACAATCGAAGATCTTCTAATACTGTACCCCCTGCGCCCTGTGTGCTGGAGACAAAAGGCTACTTTGCATTTGTTCACCCACTTTTTCAGGTCATACACAAGCCAACTCCACTCAGCTCAGATGGATCAGTAATTTGCAAATCCCAGGAATGTCAATTACTTCTGCAGAACTGTTACATTCGGATGGGGAGAGAACATAGGAGTCATTACACAGATAATGTCTTGGTCCTCTGCAGTGAGCAGGCCCATCGGGTAATTTGTCTGATTCTGTAGTAGAAGGAGTCTGAGATGTAAACCATCAAAAAAAAAAAAAAAAGGAATACGGCATTTCTAATGGAAAACGTTTGATAAGCGAAAAAAAAAGTGAATGTCACATCAGGACAGGAAAAGTAAAACGTTGCATGAAGTAACATTATGCTTTGTATAGCTCAAGGCAGTGTTTGGAGAGGCGGTGTTTTGAGAACAGCAAAGCAGCCCATGAGTCATAAAAGTTGAGCTTTATTTCTTCAGTTGCATGGAATCATAGAAATAGAGCATGATCTGAGAATATGAGCAATTACTTTGTGAAAAAGTGGCACAGTTTAAATGTTGAGTAGCCTCCATTAAAGAAAATCTTGTAGCCACCATTAGCAATTCAAAGGCTCTCAAGCAACAAAGTTCCCCACCAGTGACTGAAACCATTTGCCATTTCCAACTGTGGTAAAAGGTTTGTCAGTTAACAGACTAGGAGTCCAAACCATACTGTCCTAATTTAACAAGTGGATCACTTGCATTGCTGTGTTTTATTCCTTTTGCCATAACAAATCAATGCATGTGGGTGGGAACCGGTCTGTTCTGTGAGGCCCACACTGTCACCTCAATTACTGTTCTTTATTTGAAGGAATTAAATGTACCTGGACCCAGCAGGCTACCATAATGGTGGTGGCCAGAGTGTGTACATGCAGTGTTTTCAGCCGAGGAGGTTTTTTTTTAGTTGTTCTTTGAGCCTGGCTTACATCCTAACTCACTCACAGAATGGCAGCAATCAGCCCATGAGGGACTGTGTTCTGAAGTACCGAGTGGCCTCGTTTGTTGGATTACATCAGTATTACAAGCCCAGGGGGGTTAAAAAAAATGTGACAGCGGTCAATGTAGAGAATGTTGTCAAATTTTTTTGGAAAGGCATTCTCAAGTTTTTCTACAAGTCCTTGAACAGACTCAAGGCATTCATGGTCTTCCATGCCTAAAAAGAGCTCACATGTGCACACCATGTTTGTTTCATTTTCTGTGCTTCAGTACAACTTGTTCATTCACGTTTTAGATTTGAAGTCAGGCAGAACAAAACCGGTATTCAAGCCCATATACATTTAACAGCTACCTACACAGAGACTTCATAATAGCACATTTATAAAGCAATATTTGAGTATTTATGAACACTTTGCCCTTAAATACAAGATGCCATCAGATGGTTAAAGTGAAAGATATTTTAGTGATATAAGAAACCTTGAATTAAACTGGCATTTATTCTGTTCATAACAATCTTAGAATTATGAATTACTAGGGTAGGGAGTGCCCAGTAAAAGGGCTAAGAAAGACTTCTTTAGATGATCGAAGCTATGCCCTGCCTCTCATTTTTCCCCATCACAGAGTCTTGTATAGCAAGTAGATGTCAAGCACAATTGCAGATTCCACATCTGTGGTTCTTTTGTTCATCTCCCTGGTTCTTTTCTTCACTTCACTCAATAGAACGAACATTTTGAATGTGTAGTCTAGATGACCAAGCACCAAGGCAGAGCACCAATCGAGCTATTTTTAAAAGAGCCATATCCTGTGATTTTTTTGTATTCTATACTTTTATACCTCTATTTTATATGTGATTTATGTACCAAACCCAGTAATAATTCATTTTAACATGACTGTTTCTAATCTCTCTGTATCAATTACATATAAACAGGCTGTTTTTGTTACTCTGACAGACTCTTTGAATGCATTTCTTTTAGTGACATCACAATGACTGAATTCGTTTTGCAATTAAGCTTCCATATATAAACTGTCTAGACTGTTGAGTGGATGATATGTTTTGAAACTCAATGTTTTAATACCACATTAAACTAATCTTATAAAAAAAAGGATTAGTTTCCTCATTAAAGGGGTCTCTTAATAATGAGGCTAAATGATGAGATCTTGGCACACCTACACGCTAGGTGCCATACATACATACATATATATATATATATATATACATATATATAAAACTGCTGGGCGTAATTAAGTAAAAGTCCTCTTATGAAGAAAAATATCAAGGATAACCTCACCAGTGGCCCCTATTCAGGCAGAGAAAAGTGAATATGTCATGCTAGAGGCAACTCAGAATATATTCCTGAAAACCGTGCGATAATGCTTGTCATATATGAGTGCATAAATAGAACTGCCTGGTTCAAAAAGTATAAAACCATCCATTACAGTTCCTAAAGCTTCCTCACTTTTTCTGAATGCTAATACATATGTTGCACACAGCCCAGTCTTCAGCAGCAACAGTCACAGCAAAAGAAAACTCATGGCTCTCATGAGTTCATCTGCTTGGGATGGAGGACCTTCAGAGAATGATGGAATACCTGAACGCATAGAATGGTATTGCATCCCTTATAGAAATGCATTAATTAGTCTACCTAGCGACATAAAACATGCTCATACTTTGACACTGGTCTAAATGTAGGGTATAGTGGGGTAAAAGATGTGCTAGCTGATGAAATAACTAACTGTATAGCTGCTTTTTCAGGATGACGGTGGTGGGCCAGATCAGGATAATTGGGTATTAATATGTGCTGTAGTGTGTGTTCTTTGTAGAGGATGTGCTCTTAACTGTCTTGTTAGAGCGCACGTTCACTAAGTTGCTTTCTCTGAACAGAAGGTCTTGGACACAACACTTTGAGGCAGGGTTGTCCAGATCTTATCTGCAAAAGGGCTGCAGGCATTTATTCCAGTAAAGAGGAGCTAATATGATCAGTTGTTTAAAGACTGGAATCAGGTGAGACCTGAGAAATGTTGGCTTTTCACAGATTAAATTGAAATCTCCTGCTTTAAGGTATTAATTTGCATCAATACTCTACCAAAATGGAAAAAAATGGTATACCTCAACCCATTCCCCTCTGCAGTATAGTTTTAACTATGATTTGATTGTGAGATACTGCATGCAGGAAAAGAATGACAGCCATTCATGCGGACACTGTTAGAAGTGAATAGAAACTAGCAGTCACCAGTTAGCATTACATTAAGTGAATGATGCTAATCGTTAGCAACATTTGCATGCCTGAATTGTGTCTGTGTTATGTGTTATCACTGGTTTTCTTTAGATACTGACAGTAAGCAGTAACACCGACCAGGGCAGTATGACATATATCATACCGTTTAAATAATTTACGGCTAAGTGTAGGATCTATAAAGCCTCTAAACATTAATTTTCAGTGAATGGAGAGGTAATAGCTCTGGCACTTATGCCTTCCAGGCCCTTTAGACCTCTGTAAATTATTGTACATCAAGCCAACACAGGTATTTCTGCTGAAACAACCCAGACCATTACTGACCCCAGGTCAACCACACATGCAGTATTAATAGCATCCTCCTTCCAGTCGTTTATACCTGTTGGGCTAAGGATCCTCCAAGCGAGGATAATATTTATTGTGAGTTTGTGAAGTAAATGGCATTTTCAAACTGGGAAGCTCTGAAATGTTCCATGAGTGTAATGGTGACAGGTCAAAGGATGGATTCGCAAAATGGCAGCAGGTTTTGCTGGGTCATTATGATTTAAAACGCTTTTGCTGTAATTTACAACATGTAATGGGCTGTTGTGTAAACTCTGTGTTGTGATTTCTTTTTCAGAGGTTGTTCAGCTCAGTCTTCCAGAGGATAAGTGGGTGAGCATCACCACAGTGACCGTGGGCCTGAGCACAGTGCTGTCCTGCAGTATCCAGGGGACACTGAGGCCACCGATCATTTGGAAGAGGAACGGGATTGTTCTCAACTTTCTGGACCTGGAAGACATTAACGTGGGTCATCCTGACATCCATTCTCTCTGCCTGTTCAAATAGCATGAGTTTTATAAAGTGATTAACACCAGAACGACTGACGGCGTCAATTTCATCAGGCTCAGAATGAGAATCAGAATCAGAATCGTGTCTATTGGCCTACTGGAGCAGCAAGCATGCTCTGTAAGAGACATATGGGTGTGGTGTAGGCACATGTACACATATCTTTACATATTGTTGTTGTTTTATACTGTTGTGCTTGAGAGACACCATCGACCGGAATCAAATTCCCTGTATGTGTTTGCTCACATACTCACAAATGCGATTCTGATTCTGATTCTGATTCTGATATGGCGACTGGCGCTATACGACGGGCTCTGGGTCCAAAGTCCACTGGACACTTGCTGTGTCTGCTGGCTGCAGCTTGCGTGGATGTATGCTGGCAGGCTGCGGGACTAAATGCCCGAACAAACTGCAGCAGCGGTCATATCAAGAAGCGAAACTGGGCACTGCGTTAATTGACGCACACAGCCGTTATAGGTGTAGCCAGTTAGCCGCCGTTCTAGTGTTAAAGCTGTTAGAGAAGACCTGAATAATTCTGATACCAAAGTATTCACTTGTTAATTTGGGATTTAAGTCTCTGTTTAGGATTTATGCTTTGTAGGTGTAGATAAGTGCTGTCAGTGGATTAGGAGGGGAGCTAAACCCCTGCTAACTTAACCCTGGCTAATTTAAACCCTGTTGGTGAAAAATAGAGTGATTATTGTAATTTACTATGTCCTTAATGTATACATGGCTCACAAAATTCGTACTTGAATTGCCATCTACAGCAACATATGACGCTCAAGCAGATTGGCTTCAGGTGAATATTTAGCTGATCCACTGTTGGATACACTCTGGTACAATTACTGGCCAATAAGTTGAAGCGAGGAGGCAATAGTTGCTGGACAATTTCAAGGTCGGGTTGTTATTCAAATGGCTGTGTTCTCCTCTTGAAATGTGCGGTCCAAGGATGCCTTCCTCGTAGAGATTCTGATGAAGAGGCCAACCCAAGGTGAAACACCAAATCAACATCCAAATTAGTCAGCTTAGCCAGGAAGTATTCACAAAAATATGTACTTCAGCCTATGGTAATTGGACGCATGCTAAATATCTGATAATCTGCCAGAGCACAGCTAGAGTTCAGTCACATTGATTTTTCAGCGATTAATTGATGTTAGAAGTAAAAGAAAACTCCATCAGCAAAACAAATAATAAATTATAAGTAGGTAATATTCATTAACAGGAAGAACATTATGATTTTGGTCTCAGGAGCTGGGCCAGAAGCCATGCTGATTTCAAAGGCCATGAACACAGTTTGAAGGGAAAAAAGAGATTTGAAATGGCTTGATATGCCGTTAGGAAGGCTTACTGGTTTAATGAAGCGCTGTATTTAGTTCACCTGCATGCCTGACAGCATGGGGCTGTGTTTGTCCACTGGCTGATTAGACTTTCCTAATTACATTGTTAATGAAGGGCTCATTATGTGTAACTGCAGCCACAATGGTACACGGGTCAATGAGAATACAAACAAGAACGTTCGGACGGGAACAGCCAAAGTCTTGCAAGCAGTTGTTGTTTTAATCGTTGAAGTTATCAGGAGCCTGTTGTGAAGTCTTGGATCTCATTTAAAGATCATAGATGCATGCTCTATGTTCTTTAAGGAGTTTTACCAACTAGGATTGCGAATGTTGGGGCTTATCATGATTTCTTTACAGAAAAAATAGCCAGTGACTGTCTTGCAATGTAAATCACCTTTTAAATTATTTAATACATTTTCATTAATGGGCCATACTGGCATTCTACACTCAAACAATTCAAATAGCATGAACTGAAGAAAGTACTCCATCAAAAAGTAACTGTAGAGGTGATTGATATATAAAAAAAAACCTAAATTGTAGAGGCCTCAGTTGTGGCATCTTTAGCAACATATGGCGCACAAGCAGCAGGGCTACAGTTAACTATTCACACATTGTCACCGCCTACTGAACATGGTTTTGGTAAAATTCAATAATTATCAGATTAAAGGTCCTATATGGCATATCGGCCCTTCTGCTATAAAATGAAAAGGTGGATCTACGTCAAGACACTCCACCTGTACATTTAAAAATATTTTCAATAACACACAACACACAAAAACATATAAAGTTATGGGTAACTCATATAGTTTGTTTGAACAGAGAACGTTTTCTGTATCATACATTTATGCGCAAAAACATGTGCAACCTGTAATGTGGGCTCAGGGAAGGAGGACACAAAAGCAGACCTTAAACAGACTTAAATGAGAAACAAACAGGCAAACAGTCACTAGAGCACGCAGAGCTTGGCAGATCGGAACACAAGAAGACTGTGCCTCTGCGAGTCACGCAAAAGGGACCCATTCAGCGCAGCATGGATCCTTCGTCTTGCTGATACAGTCCCAATACTAGGTTTACTTCTGGATCAGAGCCACGAGAAGACTTAAGGTAAGAGGCCCTCCCTCCAGGTGGAGCCTCTATCGGTAAATACAGCCTACGGGCACAGCCTCGCTGGTTACTCTAAGAAACAATACATATACACACACACAGCCAAGTCAAACCTCTAGCAGACTGTTACGGATAGATTTCTACAGACGAGAATCCTGCTCTATGGAGCTCGCATGCTGTTGTGTAAACTGGACCGCGAGGGAGCGCCAGTATCATGTTGGTGACCGCACACCAGCTTCTGGACCGGCTTGGACCCTTAACAGAAGAACATGAATCAGATGATTATGTACAGTTATCGGATTATTATGTGCAATTAAAAAATGATGTGCGGTTTTAAGATGTGTAGATGCAGTAATGAAAGGATTATATTTAGTTATCAGATTATAATATACCGTTGTCTGATTATTACATGCAATTTTAAGGAATATAATTATAATTAAATATATATATATAAATATGCCCCCAAATATGCTCCCAAAACACTTTAATTTCATTTTAAACTCTGCTTAAGACATTACCCTTAAAGAAAAATTAAAGGTAAACCTGTATCTGTACTGTACAGTTTACACTGAACTCCTGTAGTGCTGGATAGCACCCTGTATAGACTGTACTGTAATTCATGCACGTGCGTTTTCTTTGGTATAAGCAGGTAAATACACAGTTATTTACAGTAATAAAAATACAGGGCTTTAGGAAGAACAAAAACACGAGAACACCACGGAGAAACACTCGAGATGCATCAAAGGGCTGCGGCAAGGAGAAATAAATAACGTTCTCGGACTGGCTACTTTTAAACCTCCCGCCTCTGAGTACAGCAGAATTTCACCATCCCAAGACGCGCTTACTTTGGGTTCTCTACAGTTATATTTTATATGGAAATTTAGCTGAATTTACATTAATATTTATGTCACAAAATTCGTAAATTATATTTTTCTTAATAATTTAGCATTAAAATACATGAAAAATTATATATTGCCACAAAAAAAGCTGTGGCGTTTGGGCCTCGTCCACCACACCCCCTCGTCCTCATGTTGGTTGTTTATGAGCAGCAGAGGCTCATTCCGTTCAGGGGGTGTGGCGGATGAGGCCCGGACGTCACAAAAGCAAAAAAAAGGTGGAGGATTTCTGCAGTTCCCGTGCATTTTTCTGGCAACAGAAACATGTTCTCAGACAAAATCTGCAACAGACTGAAGCCGCGACTGCTGAACTGCGTATAAGTTTTCAGTGTTCACAGCGCAAATGCGTCCCTAATTTGTTCCTTCACCCACCCCACTCCCCACCCCCCCGCCCCGGAACCACGCCAAGACATAGACCTCAGAGCGCATATATATGTATGTATATAGTGTGTGTAGGATTATTATGTTATTATGTGTAGCTATCTGATTATTAAAGTAAAGTGGCCCCTTATAGTCACGCATGAACACACCACACTACAGCACACCATGTGAACAGTGTGAAATTCTTTCTCTGCATTTAACCCATTTAACCCATTCACCAAATGAAGCAGCGGGCAGCCAGGAACACAGCGCCTGGGTACTTACTCAAGGGTACCTCAGTGGGGCCACTAGCAATTGTGGGATTCAAACCCACAACCTTCTGATCACAAGGCCAACTCCCTAACCACTAGGCACCAGCTGCCCCACTTATGTGCAGTTATTGGATGTTTATGCGCAGTTATTGGATCATGTGTAGTTATCAGATTATTAATTGTAGTCATCAGAGTATTGTGTGTAGTTATTGGGTTATGATGTGCAGTTTTTTATTTCTATGTTTAGTTATCAGATTACTATGTGCAGTTCGTGTATTTTTGTAAACCCTTACTGGATTATTATCTGTACTTATCAGATTGCCCTGTGCATTTATTGGATTGTTATATGCTCCTAATGGGTTATTATGTGCAGTTGTCAGATCATTATGTGTCGTTAATGAATTGTAATGTGCAGTTATGAGATTATATTGGGTAATTGTGTGGGGTTATTGTGTGTAATTTCACAGCCAAAGTTACCGGATAATTGTGTTATTATTGTGTGCAGCTATCACATTTGTATGTGCAGTTTCTGATTATCCTGTGTAGTTATAGGGTTATTGTCTGAAGTAATCAGATTATTACATGTAGTTCTCAAATTATCATGTGCAGTTTTTGTATTGTTATATGCAGTTTTAAGATTATTATGTGCAGATGTTGGGTTATGTGCTGTTTTCACAGTGTGTTCAGTTATTGTACGAGTATGTGCAGTTATCTGATTGTTATCAACCATTGTGAACTCTGTGACATGGTCTGTAAGACTGACATGAAAAGAACACCGGCGATTAGTCAGGATGCTTATTTGCATATTGTGTGCTGATGTTCCGATAACGATTAAAAGATGCATTTGTGCTCTATAACTGTGCTCTGTAGGGTTGATGTTGCTGCCCAATTATAGAGATGTTGTTGAGTATGGATTCAAATCTGTTTGCTTAACAGTCAATAACGCAGTCATTTTGCCCATAGCAGCAAAACACGTGAAGCACATCCACGCCATTACACCTCAGCAAAGCTGTTCACCCTAGCGATTAATTTTAGAGTGTCACCAATATGCCTCAGTTTGCTGATTTTTAGTTACTCACTCCACAGTTTGTTGTGCTGTAAGAACAATGCATGCGTTTCATGATCAATAACCACACTACACATTAGGATGTGAGACATATTTTCTACACCTCTACAGTAGGTTTCTACTTACAAGGTGATTTCCCTTGATTGAATAGTTCTTCTTTGTCCTCCATATCAAAAAGGTGGTGTGCTATTCAATCTTGAAAATGTCAAGATTTATATATTGTGGCTTCTTTTGGCATATGTATTTGTGTTCCCCTGCCTGCATACTGACTTTGTATGCTACTTTCAAAGACATGCCACATGATAATATGGATATGCAAAAGTGTATTTATTTATTTATTTAGTTAGTTAAAATTATCATGTAAACATGAATTATGATGTAATGATTAAATCACAATTGGATCTCAGGGAAAGAAGATAAAAAGAAACATAAGTGCAATACTTGGACCAGATTTCCTCTGTGCTGAGGTGGCAGCTGGAGCATATCTGAACAAATACATTTTTAGGGTGTGGCACTGTTGAGGCACCAACATGTAAATTAACAACCTGGCATGACATACTAACATGATCTGGACAGAGAAATGTTGTTATTTTTCTTCGTCTTATTAGCCATTCGTGTATTACCACAAACCACAACCACTTTTTTATTTATGTTGCCTGCACAAATAAAAATGTCATAAAAAATCTGTAATAAAAATGTGATCCAAAAATGTAACACAAATTCTGCAAAATTGAACAAAAACAATAATCCAACCCTTAAGTTCCCACTCGTGATCTTTGGAATTCAATACATTGGTTTGTTTTTGTGAGATAATCCTTAAGTTTCTGAGACTGTCCCACACAAAGCAGGACAGATGGGCCCAGTTTTTGTTTTTCAGTTCATCCACAGACTTTTTTTCCCTGAGGTCCACTAACATTTACATGGTTTTATGGACAAGAAACAGTCATAATTCATTTTTACATGACCACGTTTTATCCCTTATAATTAAAACAAGATTTGTGTTACTTTGTCTTTAAAGGAGCTCTGTTCTGACTGGCTATATTGTGCTGTATGGTGCCTTAGTCTAGGTTAAGCACTTCTTATAACATTATCATGAAATGGCCGAGTCAAAAAGTGGACCTGACTGTTCTTACAGCTCCACTTCCATGAATGGACTGTATGTGCTAATGAGTGATTGATGGACACTCATCAAAGGGCCAATATCCTACATTTTTCTTCATTTTTTTTCTCCACATAAGACATTTATGTGGTTTAATATATATAATACAGCCACATTGCATGTCTTTAAGAGTATAATTTTCTAACCTCTCTTTATCCCTTTAGAATTAAACTGGCATTTTTTTTAATTGTGCCATTAAGACTGATATGTATGTAAGTGACTTCTGTGATTGGCTGCCCTGTTTTATACCTCCAGCTCTGCCCTAGCCTCACTGCAACGTATGAACCTGCACACGCAAGAGGCCGACAGTAACTGGAGTTTTGGAGCAGGCCATTAGTTTCTCCAAATCGCTTATCCTCTGCGCTTCATCCAAATACGAAACTATTTAATGCCTTAATCCCCCCTAAGCCGCACTAAAACCCCAGATGAGTTGTAGCATCCTCGAAAAACAACTGCTGCCATTAATCACGCTAATGCTGGCTATATTTTTAACCCTTGCCATTTATCAGCCCAAGCGAGCATGACAGGGTGGCACGCACCCTGGTGCCCGCTCACTCACTGGAGGCTGTTGATTCATAGTCTATCTATCTGGTGACTCCCTGCTGTTTTGTCCTCTCCCCTCCCTCCTCCCACTTGTTCAATTAGGACTTTGGCGATGATGGCTCCCTCTACATTACCAAGGTGACAACAATCCACATGGGAAACTACACCTGTCATGCATACGGCTACGAGGAGCTGTCCCAGACCCACGTGCTCCAGGTGAATGGTTAGTAAAGTAGCATATCTTTCTTATCTACTGGTTTTGTTTGAGCTCTCGCTTCGGACAAGTTAAGGCAGTCAAAACTATTTGGGCAGTCACAAGAATACTGCAGCATTCAACCTTTAGCTGCAAAGTCTGGTGTATGGATATTTCTCATTATTATAAGTATTATATTTGGGTATGGCAATAGTTTCAATGGGCTTCCTTGGCCTGTACAACTGAAAAACAATTTATATAGAGCACACTTATAACAGATGGCAATAGGAAGCTGCAAAAATGGCATGAGTGTATGTCTTGAGCAGTATTCATAAAGCTGCATGACATACACATAAACCTTTTATGACAAATGACATAAACCGATATAAACACTTACAAAGACTTACTTTAACAAACATCAGTAGTAACGTTATAAGACAATATGAAAACTGGCTAAAATTTATGAATAAATCAGCCTTGGACTAAGCTTTAAAAAATATTTATGTAAAATTATGTCAGTTGTCATGAATGCTTTACTCAGGTCTCAAAGCCTTATGAATACTGGCCTTCAGGGAAAAGTAATTAAAGCATCTTGTTGAACACTGGAGCAACCCGTAAAAAAGTAATTGTGGATACAATTAATTCCCTAAGGAATGTTCATGCATGATCAGACAGAAGCATCAGAAAACTCTGCCCAAACCTCTACATTGATTACATACTACCAGATAATCTTCCCTCTGAAAAGAACAAACTATACACATGTACAGCCTAATTTATTTATGCCTTAATAAAAGAGTAAAATTGGGAATTCACAAAAGAATTCAGCATACGTTTATTGGGTTGTGTCAATAGTAAGTATTAGTAAGATTTAAGTTAAAAAGTATTCTGTGCTGTTCTAGGTAAATTAAGACAGGACTGTAAGTTGTAATGGATCATGCATAACAAATATAGCAGATACAGATTATGGTGAAAAACACTGAAGTGTTCTTCTAATGCACAGATCACTTGGTGTCTCGGAAAGGCCTTTTTCAGTTGTTTTGCCAATACCTTATCACAAAATGACAACATTCTGTGTGTGTGTCTGTGTGTGTGTCTGGAAATAAGTTTTTTCAAGGCCTTTTTACAAAAATTCATATTTCTCCCTCTGATATGTGAGTTCAGACAACACACATATTGGTGGATCATACCAGCACACACTTGTATGATCCATGCCAATTTGAGTTCAGTGCTGCAGAAATTACGTGATTAAGACATAGTGCTACCAAAGCATCACTCTCAGGGCGTGTTTTAGTGGAACTATTTGATAGGCAGCCCTCTTGACAAGAGCTCCAAAAAATGTAGTAGTATTGTAATGATTCAGGGACAACAATACAGCTTTGATAACTTGATATGTGATACATGTAAGAAAAAAAAATAGGTGCAGAGGGAAAAAATCAATTAGCAGGGACAATAAGCATGATTATGTTTGTTCAGAAGGGAAATAGACTAATTGAAATTTGATACAGCTGCAGCAAAGACCTTGAGCTTGATGCAACAGTTTTCGTTGATTGGAGCCAATACATCGTTCTTACTCTCTTTTATTTTTATTTGTTTTGTTTTTTATTTTTTTATTATCTTGCCAGTTACCAACCAGAATAGCTCTTGCTTTTGGAATGATAAACATATGATGAGTTACTCTCTTTCTCTCTCCATCTCTCATCCTCAGTGCCTCCAGTCATCCTGGTGTACCCAGAGACTCAGGCCCAGGAGCCCGGGGTAGCTGCCAGTTTGCATTGCCATGCTGACGGTATCCCCAACCCTAAACTTACATGGCTGAAGAACGGCCTCGATCTGCAACCCCATAGCTCCAAGCAGCTCTCGCTCATTGGTCAGTGCCGTTTCCTTGCCTACCAACTTTGAAAACACTAACTTACAATCTGTTTACAATCAACTTAACTTCTGATTACAATCAATAGAATCTAGTAGCATGACCAAGCCAATGCTAGATCTCCCCCAAACACTGGGTGTCTTATGGGTGTATGTAATTATAAGGTAATCCCTTCAGAGGCCATATAAGGATTTTTTGGTTGAGTTTAAGTATAATCTTTCTCATTAGGATCTTCATTAGCATCTCATTAGAATGTTTAGCTCATTCCCAAGTCATTATTGCAAACCTTCTATTGTTTTTTTACTCATTTGCATACCTTGAAAACACTTTTACATTGTGTCAAACTTTCATTAGGTATGGAGAGAAATGGTCTATCATCAGTTAAAGTGTTTTTCTCTTCTACTGTAAAGTTGCCATGTTGGAAATACAAGACTCTTGTCTGACAGTAACAATGAGTGCAGTAAATATAAAAAGTACTATTATTACATTTTGCGTTTTGCCGCATGAAATGAAGAAACACATACACACAAAACAAATTTATGCAAGTGACTGATATTATAGTTCAGAAAAAAAAAAATCAGAATCACTGTGTTGGATATCGGATCACCCCCTGTGTCAGTACAGTGTGGAACCACTTTTTGCTTTAATTACTGCCTTGAATCTGTTGAGATACTTCTCTACCAACTTTGCTCATCTGTGCAATATTTGCTAATTTTTCTTTACAGAACTGTTCAAGCTAAATCAAATTAGATGGTGAATGTTGGTGGACTGCAATCTTCAAGTCATTCCACAGATTTCTAATAGGGTTCAGATCTGAGCTCTGAGGCCACACAAAGACATTCAGCTTTTTTTCCCTCAGCCACTGTGTGGTCAATTCTGTACTTTGGGTCAGTGTACTGCCACCACCATGCTTTACTCTAGGTTTGGTGTTCTTCAGATGGTGAGCTGTATTTGCTTTCTGTCAGATGTCCTGTTTGGTGTTGAGACCAAAATTTGGTCTCATCTGACTATACTTGGCATGTGTTTTGAAAAAGTTCCACTTAACATGGCCTTTCTTGAGGAGTGACTTTTTCTTGCAAAAATCCCATAGAAGCCACATTTGTTGAGCACTTGTGATATTGTTGTCACACACACAATGACTAATTTCCTGTAACTGCTTCAGAGTGGCCATAGGCATCTTAGTAATCTCTCTGAATATTTCCAATTTATTCCTCCATCCAGTTTGGAGGTGTGATCTGGTGAGGGTCCGAGTAGTATCAAACACTTTCCATTTCTTAATTATTAACTTTACTGTGGTCCTAAAGATTGAAAAAGCCTTTGATTTTTCCATCTCCTGACTTGTGTCTGTCCACAACTTAATGATGAAGATCTTTTCACATTGCTTTGCCATCCATAGTTGGTTGTTTGCTTTAAGTTGCCCAGCGAAGCATTAGAATGCTCCAGAATTAGCTGTTTTTATGGTGAACTAATGAGAATGATTACAGTTGATCTTAGGTAGAAGCCAATTATGGAGAAGTGTAAAGTGGTTATTCGTTACACCTGTTTGAGTTTACAAGTCATTTGAGGTGGGAGTGATCTTTTATCCATCTCAGTTTTTTTTTTCTGAACTGTTTCTATAATATCTTTAACTTGGATGTTATAAGTGGCATTGAGTAAACATTGCTGTTTTGTGTGTGTGTGTCTTCATTTCAGGCTGTAAGCAACAAATGAATCATTTTAAAGAGGATAATTCTTTTGTATACGCACTGTGTTTTGTAATCAGGGGTAACATTTGAAAGCATACTTTTTCTCTGTGTTTTGGTCTTCACACAAAAACAACATTTTAGGTCTTTGAAAAGCTTCGGAAAGGCATTTCATGAGTTTTGCACATTTTTTGTGTGTGCAAGCGTGAGATGCATCTGGTAGATGTTTTGAGCTTCCCAACACGTCTAACATGCAGTGGCGACAATAAGATCCTGACAGTGATAGGCCTTTGATTTGGACCATAAATATCAAAACACAGTCAAAAACTGTATTAAACATTATAAATCGGAAATGTTTAATACAGTTTTTAATACAGAAAAGACATTGCATGTTTAATCTGACTCTGCTAATAAACATAGGAAAACATTTGTAGTATTTCTACGATGACAGAGCTGCAGCTGCAACTATCTGAGACCTACCCACTTGTTAAACTGCTGATCAGATTCACAGTCAGTGATGCATCTAGAACTTCTAGTAAACCTAGAGGGACCTTTTCTCATACAAATCCCATTGGTTGATTCCTTACGTTTCTGTAATTATGTTGTTTGCTTCCAGTGAAAATGTAATGATGGAAAAGTCAGTGCTAACTATTTCTATGCTACGTTTTATCACATTTGATAATGATGTTACCAACCATATTTAAACAAATTAATTTTGCTTCATCATTAGAGGGACAGTAATTAGTTATTTTTGCTATTATTTTTGATGCATTCACACTGAACTGTGCAAAAGGACAAATAATGGTTTGTTCTTTTCTGAAAAAATTGAATTTCGTGTATAATACTCAATTTAAGTGTTGTAATTACACTTTTTTCTACTGATTAATCAAAATCATTATAGATTAATTAACTGATTATGTTACCTGCAGCCCTACTAAAGAACACGGCTATGGCTTTGCATTATTTGCTTTTCTATGGGTTTTTAAATAACCTCGCCAAGCCCACCCCCGCCAAGCTTTTCTTCAAAGAAAGAGCGTCTTGTTTACATCCTACACGCCTCTGATTTCACTGATCGTTTAATGAAGTGTTGAGACACAGTTTAAGCATCCAGGACCCACACAGGTCTCTCAAGCACCCTGAGATTACACTTACAATTTCCATTGTTATTCAAGCACTTGATTGCTAGTCAACAACACACACACACCGAACCCACCCACCCACCCTTCGCACAGTGGGAGTGTGTTTGCAAGGATGATTATTACATAAATAGCCATCTATGAAAAACCCAATGCACTGTGGTCAGCCACATGGGATCTATTTTAAAGGGACTTTCAGTTTCAGCAGGATCTTGGTGGAGTATCGTTTACAGAGGGCCACCCTCATTAGAAGCCACTTTATTGGATGTTGTTGGGTCATTACTCGCTGTAATAGGCAGTTATCGACATCAAATGCTTGAGGCTACATGGTTTCTCAGAGTTCAGTATGAAAATGAAGACCTTTCAATTTGGGTCTACTGACTGGGTAAATGAGGCTAAATGGCCATTTTCAAGTAGGTAATTTTTTAGCAGAGATTGATGTTAGTTCTTGGGTGAATTGTATTTATAAAAAGTAGCTGAGACTGAATCCTCTCACGGGGTCAATGCCGCAAGAACCTAGTGCTGCAGGGGTGTGTGTGGAGTGAAGGAGGGGTGCAACAAGGTGCATTTCCCCTTCAACATGATCTTCCTTTTGTTGGACATAAACATTTTGAACATTGTACTTCAGTTACACTGTTACTAATAGATTAGTTATCGCACATACATTTTTGGAATGTATGTGCGATAACTAAAAGTAGTCCCATCAGTAAAACAAATAATTTTATAGCTTAATATACAAATACTTTTGATTTGAAGAAGTCATGGTGTGTTCTACAAATGTTTCATTTCACATGACTTATATCATAAATGTGTTTCAAGTAATTGTTATTTCTAGACTAGTTTTAAGCATTAAAAATTATGGTCCTTTATCATTGATGGTATGATCGCAAATGTCAAATCAGCTTATAACTTTATTAGTAATAAGTTGAGAGGAAATTAGTTCCTAGAAGAATGCTAACCACCAGTTCTGTTACTCCTAACCTATGCCCATGCTGGCTAATGTCATGTTACAAGGAATAAGGAGGGCCATCCTTCCTACCCAGAAAGAGCAAAGCCAGCTGTGGGGATTGAAGTCGTGCTCTTCCAAATTTGTCATGAGGGATAAGATGGAAAACCAGTTTACAAATTAAAGATGTTAGACATTACTATAACTATGTCACCTAAGGAATAATAATCAAACCCAGGTTGGGTCCAAGGACACAGTTTCAACTTACAAATAGGAAGAGGCATGATCTTACCCAAAATTACATTAACGTTTATTGGGGGTTAAAAAAAAAAATAATAATAATAAAATCAGAGCACAGTCTGAACACTGCTGTACCACAGCGACCTGGTTACACTTGGGCTACTTATGGCAGCTAAAGTAAGCGACAGGGACACACACACACACTACACACCTCACACGTGTTCACACTCAATCCAACACCAGTCAGATTGGAATAGCTGCAGCCCAGGTCAAACAAAACAAACAAAACCAACGGAGGAAACTGGGGGAAAAAAAACAGACAAAGAAAACTAATAAAACCAAACAAAAAAATCAAACATCCAAACAAACTAATCAAATGAAATGCCAGAAGGAATATAATGAATCCAAAACAATATTTAAAAAATCCACACCAAATGTAATACAAAACAGAAAGAAAATAAAACAAAATCCAAAAAGAAAATCTAAACAAAACAGCAGCAGCAGCGTCAGGAGTCTAAAATGGCCAATGCAGGAACAGGCCCAATCCCACAAGGGGTCCTGGGAAGGGAAGAGAGCAACAGAGGCCCACATTAGGTACCCAAAGCATGACTTTGCATAAGTCCACTGAGGGACCACCCACTAATTAACCCACCACCAAGAACAGTGTGGCAGGAAGAATGGCACAATCTGCTACACAATGATAGGGCCAACATTCAAACAGTAGTGCCACTTGAGAGCTTGTTTACTGTGTTAACAGTATGATACAGGTAGCGCAGGTAGGGTTTGTTGAAAAGAATGCAGTCTTTCGGTACAATAACTGTTTTGTTTCTTTTTGCTATTTGCCTGCTTTACAATCTATAATTTCATTAATTGTGGAAAGGTGATGCAAAAAGTAAGTGAATGTTTACTGAAATGTGAAACAGATAGCGCTATACAGTGTCAATTCAGTTATGTGTGTGGCAAGCTGCAGCTTCTTCACAGAACAAAGCATTTTCACCTTAAGTCAGGAATGTTTCGGCTAACTACAGTCTGCATGGATTGAGATCAAGCTTACACTTCAAAGATAGAAAGGAAGATAGAGCGAGTGCAATGAGACAGCCGCACTGAAAGAATGAAGCAGACAGGGGAGGGTGGCAGATTGAGAGAGCGAGAGAAGTGCCTGATGCACATGATCTTTGACATGGCTGGGCGTTCTTCAGGCAGAAAGTGTTTTAAAGACTGCCGTGTTGTGATCAAGGTGGCATCAGCAGTGAAAGATAGATCTGAGGGTACAGCCATTGATCACAAAGGTAAAATGCACAAAACAGATGAAATCACTGCAAACCACCGCACTGCCTTAGGGGAAGACATGCTTGAACCTTTTTTTCTTCTCCCTCTTTTTTTAAAAAATTCTTTTGTATTCACTTTGACTAAATTTGAATCCTCAGCGAATGGCAGTGAGCTGCATATCAACAGCGTGCGCTACGAAGACACCGGGGCTTACACCTGCATCGCCAAAAATGAAGTGGGAGTGGATGAAGATATCTCATCTCTCTTCATAGAAGACTCAGCACGAAAAACACGTAAGTGGTAGTAAAAAGTATGACGATTACTTTTTATTTGCGAATATTTCTTAAAAGAAGTTCTAAGTTGGGGTGGTTCTAAGTGGTTTCTAAGTTGTTCTGAGTGGGTTTAATACAATTAATTGATTAACCTTTTTCTGCCGACCTTCTAGTGTCCTTTCTGCCAATGGAATGGAAATTGACCTCTTAGATGCTTTTTTTAAATCTAATCTAATCAAATATGTAGATTTTAATAATTTAAATTATAAATAAAATAAAATGAAATCATTTTACAAATTAAGGAAAAACCCTAAAATTGAAGATTATGGGGACCTTCTGAGCAGTGAAAACAGACCCAACAGATTAAAAACAGTTGATGCATGCATAGTGGTATACACACTGAACTGAACTTTTTAATCTAATTTGTAACCTACTTGTATAGAAAATGAACATCTTGCAGTGTAGTGTGCACACTATGATTTCATAATGGTCTTACATGCACAGTAGCCTGCTCTTTCTTTCTGGTTTAAAACATTACCAGAACCAGGGCAACACAGAAAAAAATACAATTTCTGCAATGTTTCCAGTTATGACATACAAGGGAGAAAAAAAAAAAAACATGATGGGAGTGCATTTTCTATATGCATAAGGCATGCCACTTGCGGTAAGTGGAAAAAGTAGACTTGAATAGTAATTACATATTTTATGTGCTTGTGTTTAAAATAACGCTGGGCAATGCTTACCATTTTTTAATTGTGATTAATCGCATGGTTTTCTGTGATTAATCACATTGTTATATGGAAAATTAAATAATTAATTCAAAAGTAGTGTGTTGTGCACTTTTATTTTTAAAGTGCTGCTATATGAACAAAAGGGAAATAACATTTGGTTTGCAAACACTTTAAACAAGTAAAGAGTTTTTAACAGCAGTTTTCCCTTTAACACAGTTACAGTTCAAATGTTTCTGTAAATCCCAACTTAAACATTAATGTAATCAAATCAAATATAAAACCAAAGCTATCTGCCACTGCAGGGCATTCATGTTATCTTGTTTGTTATAGAAAAACAAGTTACTGTCAGAGCCCAAAGCATTATAGCAGCTGCAAAGGAGGACCATCTCAAAAAACAGCTCAAAAAAGAAGCAAACAATCAAACTGCATTGGGCTTTGTGTAGCAAATGCCTAGTCCATTAAAACCCTTGAATAAAATCTGGACATCTTTAGCTTTGGGAATCACAACGTATACATCCTGCAAGTAATTTTTTTAAATCCTAAGATAAAATCAAAGAATTGGAACTTTGGCTTAATATTGTCATTATTCTATCCATTAAAATAAGTCTCATTAACTCATTAGATTGGGTCAGGCTCTAAGTATGCAGCATGTATCTTTCATAGTCTCTAAGATAAAAGGCAGGCAAAAGGGAAAGCTCTATGAATTGTGTGTCATTCACTGTGTATGAGATGAAACAACAAGCAAAAAAGAGGCAAAAGTTTGGAACTGGATCAGGCTTAATACACCCAATGCATTACCCAGTAAAATATACCAGTTCCGAGTCTATATCCAACAGAATGTACTAAAAAGAAGCGAAAGATTGGTACAAAATTACCACAAATACAGTAATTTCCCTATCCAATAAAATGTGCCATTATCAACTTCAATGCTGATCTTTTGGATCAGACTGGGACATGTAAGTAGCATGGAGTGTATATCCTACAAAGAGGGACAAGTGAAGCAAAAAGAAGCAAATAATCAGTATTTAAATTTTAAAATCCAATGCCCTGTTAGTTATAAAATGCCAGGACTGATTCACATCTCAAACCTTTCAACTGTATGTAGACATCTTTAGCTCTATGTATGACTGGATCTATCCTACAAGGTGTGTAGATCTAATCATTGTAAGTGAGGCTGTATTCAGACGGAACAGAGTGCAATACATATTTCAAAACCTCCTTTGATTGGTCCGGTTAATGATATATACATCAGACATTTAATTCATTCAAGCACTGAAGGTTCCTTGAAATTTGCCAAATGCTTCTGGGACACACGCATAATATCTTCCTGGCAAAGAAAGCAGAGCACAAGACATATGACCGTTTATGGGACCACTCAACCTTATGAAGCTAATTGCAAGAAAGGATGAAGTTTATAAAAAAGTAAAAGCAGAAACTCTTTTGCATATTAAAATTTATAACTTCTGACAATCATTCATGGCCTGCATGAAATAGGCTGCCTGTGCTATATATAGGCAGGGATGGTCAATGAAAGTGTGAAGGTTCAATTTTTATATTTCCTAGGGCATGCTGACTTTCTAATCACAGCAATGTCTTTCATGCCTTCTGGTGTTTTGCTATCAAGAAAAATGTATTAAGTAATTTCTGGGATGTATTTTGCTGGCAGTCAAGTGATGATGTTTACAGTATTTGTTTTTCTTGCTTGCTCGGTCTTTCCTAGCAATATACTGTCGGAATAAAGTACTGGGTAAGAAGAAAACAGCCTTATTGATATAATGACAGAGAATGGGATCACTTTTCATGATTCATGATTAGTACAAGTTATGTACATACAAGCATGGTGCAAAATGTGACTTGATGTGCTCACAATACTCACTCACAATGCACCTGAATTTAACATTTGACTTACATAGACTGTGGATTAACATGCAAACTACAAGTACCCTCACCCATACGCTGCAACAGCCATCAACAAATTAAAGAATTAAATTTCAGTGATAAAGAGAGAGTGGTGTTCTATCCCACCAAAACATTCCCCAAGAGTGAAATACTACTCCAACTACGTTCTACATACATGGAACGTTCATGGCATTTTCTGCACCACATCTTCTCACATATATACTGAACATCTTATCCAACAGTTTAAACAAGGCTTTTCTGATGGTAGACTTTATTTTAGCACATGTTTGAGGCTTGTGCCTTCATTTAACCACTGCTACTGTTGTCTCTCAACAACACATCTTTTGAGTCTAATGCAAATTTACACCTTTTTGTAAAATGATAAGTAGGGCCAAACTGGCAACTGCAAGCTGCTAAAACTTCAGTTAACGAAGCGGGATGTGTAATATGGCACATATATCCACCCACATTTTATCCAGTCCTCCCACACTGGGCATGATCCTCACATATTTTGCATGAAACACCACTTTTGCCCCTGAAACTAGTACATGAGGCCCTTTGTCTGTAAAATTAGGAAGTTATTCATTATAAATGTTTCTTTAATGTTGTAACCTAACACCCATTTCAGTCTACACAAAGTATTCTGTAATTATTTTAACTACAACAAACAAAGATCTGTAGAGAACTCCTAACATTTGCTGTTTGGCTCATAGCTTCAAATGAATAGTTGCCAATATTCAGAATCAGTTTTGAACTTACTTTTCAAAATGTGCTATAAGTGCAGTTGTTGTCAATAACCAGGAGCAGTTACTTTGAGTGTTCTTCTCTTTAAAAGCACCTTTCATTTTGACCCTCTAAAACTTAAGCACATCAAAACATTGTAATATGTTTATGTAATATGTAACATTCTAATGCCCTAAATGACCATGCTGGGATTTTACGCTGTATTGCCTTAACTCTCTATATTGGGAAATGTCCCTTTTTAAATGTGGTCCAGTGGAGCAAAAAAGAAGGACTGCATAAGGGGTAAGTCTGTAGCTATTGCGCAGGTATTCTCATTAGGAATTCAAAAAGCCTATGACTTTTATCATTTTTCATTTTATGAACTTTTCTTTCTTTACACTTTCTGGCACTCGGACGCTGCAGTGGCGAACATCCTGTGGCGGGAAGAAGGTAGTGTGATCAGTATATTTTTTTATGTCTGTTATCCAGTAACCAGATTTGATTGTTAATCAGGCTGTACCCATGCATATTTAAAAATGTGTTCTTTGGTGGAAGTTAGCTGAAACTAGAAATAAATACAGCCCCAAACCTTATACTCGAAACACGTTTGAGTGTAAAGTAGAATTTCTGAATGATTACAGACTTCATCAAAGCTGACCAACTTTAAGCTAAAGTTGCTGACATTACTCTTGGTCAAAAGATAGCTGACATTACTCTTGGTCAAAGTTCAGATCTCACTTTGGTAGCTTCAGAAATGCTGTCTTCCTTTTCATTTCAGTTTCTTTGTTTTTATTAAACAACTAGAAACATTATCATTACATGCAATGTATGCTTAAAAATACCACCTGAGTCATGTGATTGTTGGAGGGCAGGTAATCGTGTGATGTTCTTAGCTTTATTCTTTCCACAGTCGGACAGGATGGTTTTCAATTTCCCACCATCACTCAAACAAGTGCTCGCCAGAGTGGGCTGAGGTAGCATAATTGGTACTCAGTGTTCTCTTCTAAATTTGTTGAGCTGTTGGTTTTGTTAGAAGCAGTTTGAAAAGCTGAAAGAAGTACATGTGAGCCCTCACCCTCCTGGTCGTATTGTGTGAATATTGAAGTCCAAGCTAGTAGTGGAATTTATGTGGCTAGCAGCTAATAACAGTTTTGGACAGATAATTCAGTTTTTCAGCAGAGCATGTGTTCTTCAGTCCATGTGAAACAAAGACTGAATTGTGATCGAGGTTTGGTGAAATGCTCCAAGACAGATTTATGACTGTCGCACTGCAGCTGTCAATGTCAACACCACCACTAACATGTGCATCCTGATAACTTCTCTTTTACACCTTGACAACTCTGCTGTCAGAGTAAGCATTGCTCCGCAAGCGTGCACCTGCTAATTAGCAGCCGTTGTTTGCTGTTAGGTGACAGAGCTGCAAACGCACTCTTTGGAGCCAATTTCAGATCCATTATCCACAAGAAAATTTAATGGGCTGCCTATCTGTGTGACAACTGCATTTTTATATTCTTTTACTCTCTGAGGGCCCCCACATTTTTTGCCTGTTTTGTTACAGATGCTTGTTCATCACTTGTCAGTATGTCATTGATGATCAGGCTATATACCCATGTGTCTGTTTTGGTTCCAGGCCTGAGTGTGGGAAACATGTTCTATGTTTTCTCGGATGAAGGGATAACGATACTACAGCCTGGCGACTGTGAGATTCGTCGACACATCAAGCAGAGTGAGAGGATTGTGGCCAGCTATGTGAGTGCTTAAAAACCTTGGCCATAATCGTTAAATTAACATCCGGCTTTACCTTAGTCTAATTAAATTAAAAACCTCTGGCAAAACTCTAGTGTTAAACTAGAAATCCAAGCAACAATTTTCTCCTTAGCTGTTTTTAATACATGTTTTATAATGAATGTTTGTGATTAACCATTGCTTGCTTTCACCACCAAAGGTCGGTTTCTAATCCCTTTTTGCCAGTGTCAAGACCGGAGGTATCAAATTTAGTTAGAATTCAGGTTAAGCATGGTTACAACAAGCTAAATATATCAGAAAGTGAAAACTTTTGAGTTCTGTACTGTATAGTACTTTTATTGCCCAAATGTACTTTTATTGCCCAAAAAAGAATACACTGTGTTTTAATGTACTTTTCTTTGTAAATCCAGCAATTATAACTGTGGACACATTTACAATCACTACATAATGTGATAGACAAGACACTTAGTGTGAGATCATGTAAGGTGTACAGAGGCTGAAACACTTCCTAATAACTTTCTGAACTCAATTATCAGCTTTTTAGGACCTTATAGATTTGGACATAATATACTGTCACAACTATTTTGCCTATTATTGGGTAATCATATATACAATTAATGTCAGCAAACATATAATTTTACTTTATCTGTAACTAAACGTACACACAGTCATAAGATCCTGCTGGTGTGGGTTTCCACCCTTTCAGTGATGTGCACTACAAATATCTCCCTCTTGTGGAGAATGTTCAGTGTTATCTGTGGGGACATTCTCACATTTTTAATCTGCTGAAAATTTATTAAATATTAAATAAAAGCATTTTTATTTTAAAAAGCATTTTACTGTAATAGAGTAAATTATGCATCATCATCTTGCAAGCTGCCATCTAATCACTGCCGATTCATCAAGAAAATACGTTTCAAGTCCACAGAAAGAGTGTTCACACCCCTCCAGGGTCTGGCACAGGCGCAAGACATTTAAAGAAATAACGAATGAAGGTGAATCTCCTCACACTGTTTACAACGCTCTCTAATTTATTATTAAAACCGCTATAGTCTTCATAACGCAAAACACCCATGTGAAAAGAACAGGGGTCAGGTAGTGAGACCACATAATGACCTGCCCACCAACAATCACATGGGTACATGCCAAAATAATTTGTAGTTTGAGTTCATGTTTAATCAGTAATTATAAGCCTAAATTTCACTTTTTGATGGTGTTTGTGTGATCATTATTTCTCAAGTTTTCATATATTTGTTTTTGTTAGGAGGAAATGTGTCCCAAAAGTGAGGGCATTACACCTCAACACTGTGTGTGGGCCTCAGCGGTCAGTGTGAGGGACAAATACATCTACGTCTCCCAGCCTCTTCAGAAACGACTGCTGGTCATTGATACTCAAGCACAGAAAGTTGTGCAGGTAGGCATTAACTCTCCTTAGCTAAGACCGTATCGCCTCCGAGGGTTGATGATGGACCTGCTTTGGTTTAACATCAAATATTGTGGAGTTAAAAATTATATTCCTGCAAAATCTAGTATTGTATCTGTTTGTACGCTTTGTTTTCTTTTCTGTTTGCTATTATATTCTTACATGGTATGATTTTTTAGAATACAGTTATTGGCAAATTATGAACAAAAGTATTACTAGATTGCCTTCTGAATGCAATCAAATATAACAAATAAAATCCATCCATCCTTTAAGCAGCTTATACAAACCCGGATTGCGGAAGGGATACTGAAGCCTATCCCAGCGTTCATAGGGCGAAGGGCGGACCGTCCAGTCAAACACATTCATGCACACAGTCACACCCAGGGGCAATTTAGCATCTCCAATTTGCCTGACGTGCATGTCTTTGGACAGTGGTAGGAAATCGGAGCACCAGCAGAAACTAATGCAGCCTTGGAGAGAACATGCAAACTCCACACAGAAAGGACCTGGGAAAGGACCTCCCCGGCCGGGAGTTGGCCAACTTTCTCACTGTGAGGTGACAGCGCTAACCACTGCACCACCATGCCACCCGCTGAAATAAAATGACAAATTTATGTGCTTATAGTTTAATATATGGACAATTCAAAACAAAATATAAGATGTGCCATAACTTGTGCACAGGTCACATTAGATGTTTAATTCAGCAAATGAATTGTGCATAAAATGTGTTCCTTGATTCAGATGCGTACTTATTTTCATGTAGAAAATAGGTCATCATGTGACCAGGGGTATCCAAACTTTTGTATACAACTGAATACTGGGCAGGTCCGACAGTAAGCGAAGTACGCATTTTATTTTATTTCATTTTTTTGCTGTTATTGTTCTTTAAATATTTCAGTAATAGTCATACAAAATAGTATATACTACATGCAATATGGTAATGCAACATTGGTATATTATGTCATTGTGCATTAACGTAACGGTTAGCTAATACTTTATACGGGTTTAATGAATTTCCGCTGTGTGTCTAGTGTCAGATTCACGGATTTTGATGCAAGCATGGTGAGTTAATCCAAGACTAGATGTAATACAGACATAACAGATAGAACCACAACTAATTCAACATACACTATTTACAGGCATCTGAGTATTAACCACAGGGTATACAGCAGATAGTAAACAATATACTATGTTATTTGTATTTTGAAAATACCCTGATGTGATCTAATTAGTCCTGTAATGGGAGCTTTCTCATTAAGACATTATTTATGAGTTTAAATTATAACTAAAAGGTTAGATATTTTTAAACAATACTTTATATAAGTAAATTAATATGACATAACAAGTAAAGGGAATTAAGGTGTGTGTGTGTGTGTGTGTGTGTGTGTGTGTGTGTGTGTGATTATTCTGGTAAACAACATACAGTGTAGTGCAAAAGTTTAAGACATCTATGCAAGTTATTTAAAAGTGTGATGTAAGTGTCTACAACACAGGAGACAGAGACCCCAGTCACGCTTTCAGCTGTTCTTACTATCCTCTGTAGGGTCTTGCAATCAGAAACAGAGCAATTCCCAAACCAAGCCATGATGCAACTACACAGGATACTCTCTATAGTCCCTCTATGGAATGTGATGAGAATTGGCAAGTGTGCTCTCCTCAGTCTCCGCAGGAGAGACACTGTTGGCCTTTCTTGGCGATGGAGTGGGTGTTGAGGGTCTATGTAAAGTGGCTGATTTTGTCAAGCACGTCACAGCACAGCACACAGTGTGAAATTCCTCTTTGCAATTACTGCATTCACCCAAGTGAAATAGTGGGCAGCCAGTGACACTGCGCCCAGGGAGACCAACGAGAAGACTGGTTAGTCATTAAGGTTCTGCATTCTGCATTCAAGTGGTCTTGTCACCTTCAGTGGAAGTCCAGCTAGTGGAGAGTTGCAGTAGTCTAGTTCAGACATCACCAGAGACTGGACAAGTAACTGTGTAGCTTCAGTGATGAGAAAGGGTCAGATTCTTCTAATGTTGTAAAGAAGGTATCTGCATGTCCTGGAGATGTGGTCAACATGCGACAAGAACGACAGTCCTCCATCTAGCATAACACCAAGATTTCTTACCTTCTTTGAGGGGACAATAAGTTTCCAAAAGAAACTGAGGCTGTGGCTTGTTGATGGACTCCCTTTGATGAAAAGAACCTCAGTTTTGCTGGGATTCAGCTTGAGGTAGTGGGCCACCATCCAAGAGGAGAAAGAGAGAAATAAGTTGAGTGACATCTGCATAAAAGTGGTATTACATCCCCAGGAGAACCAGTATATAGAGAAAAGAGAAGTGGTCCAAGGGCCGAGCCCTGTGGAACACCAGTGGACAATCTTCTCTGGGTAGACTGGGAGCCATGCCATGCTACGTGGTACCTCCAAGGTAGGTAACAAACCACTGCCAGGCTGTGCCTGATATCCCAAGGCTGGAGAGATTACCCAGGAGGATCTGTTGGTTAACTGCATTGAAGGCTGCAGAAATGTCAAGAAGAATAAGAGCAGAAGACAGGTTGGCTTATATAGCTGCATGAAGTTCTTCTGAGATGGCCTGTAGTGCAGTATCAGTAGAGTGTGCAGCCTTGAACCCACACCGATGAGGGTCCTGAAGCCTGTTTTGAGAAAGAAAGATGTTGAGTTGGTTATAAACAGCACATTCCAGGACTTTGGAAAGAGAAGAGATACTGATCTGTAGTTGTTGATATCTGAGGAGTCCAGCGTGGGTTTCTTCAGAATTGGTGTGACCACTACAGACTTAAACGCAGATGGGACATGGCCAGTTGTTAAGGAGCCATTGATATTGATAGGTGATATGTGGGAGTAGATCCGAGGATATCATCTGGAGCATACTCGACAGGATAGGGTCAAGCGGAGATGTAGTGGGCTTGCTGGACATCAGGGGCAATGACATCCTCGAGAGAGAGGGAGGTGACAAGCCAAGAAACTGGGCACTATTGGCTGGTCTCAGGCTGACAGGCGGCTTGATGATTGCCGGGAAGGATCTACTAATGTCATCAATCTTCTCATTGAAGAGCACATCAAAGCCCTCTGGTGAGAGAGCTGGAAAGACAGGGAGAGATGGAGATTTAAGAAGTGATGAAAAGGTGGCAAAGGGCTTACCAGGTTTAATGCTGATTCTTGAAACTTGGCTCTGTAGAAAGAAGACTTTGACGTTAAATCAGTGGCAGATTTGGACAAAAGAGAGCAAAGATAATGGTCAGAGACATATAGAGGAGTGGACAATACATTGAACATAGAAGGTAATCTGGTTGATACTAAATCAAGAGTGTTGCCTGCTTTGTGGGTCGGAGGAGACTCGCCAAGGGACAGGCCGAAGGACAATAAGAGCATCGCAAGCTAAGAGGTCTGCAACTTGTCATCTGGAAGATTGAAGTCTCCAAGGAGGATGAGTGGAGAGTCATCAACTGGAAATGAGATCAGAAGGACATCCAGTTCATCAATGAAGTGACCTAGCGGGCCAGGTGGGCAATAAAGGACAATGACATGGAGCTTAGTTGGAGATGTTATAGTAACAGAATGGAATTCAAAGGATGAGATGCTGAGCTGAGAAAAAAGGATGAGGCATAAAACGCCATCTACGTGAGAGAAGCAAACCTGTACCCCCTCCTCTGCCTGTAGTGCAAGGAGAGCGAGAGAAGGACATGGCAGAGGATAGAGCAGCCAGAGTAACGGAGTTCTCTGGTGTGAGCCACATCTCTGTGAATGCCAAGAAGTGGAATGAGTGAAGAGACGCCAGTCCAGAGATAAAGTCAGCTTTCTTGATGCAAGATTGGCAATTCCACAGACCACCATAAACCACTGTAGAAGGCTGTGGAGAAAAAAAAACACCCGAGAGAGGTTACTGTGATTTTTTCCATGCCTTTGTGGAATGAATCTTCTTGGCTTGTAAGATATGTGAACAGGTATGTGTGAGGCACAGTTTCTATAGTTGTAACAAAAAGATAATAAGACAAAAGAATAGGGTAAATAAATTGATACTTAGCTGAGTGAGGAAGTTGAAAGTATGAAGACCCCTTTCCTGAAAGTGCAATGTCTGTGGCGGAGTGTTTCTCCTTAAATACTTGTGAGTGAGTGTAAGCCACACCCACTAATTACAGCTGGCCTCCCTAACACCAGGTGAAAATTATCTAGCTGATTGCAATGAAGCTAATGAAGCTAACCCCACCAGGGACAAAGGCAGCCAACAATCAAACAAAAAGCACACCACAAAGAAAGTAGTAATCTAGGACAAAAGGAAGTCTAAGTGGACAGCAAAATTAGCAGTACAACAGTAAAACAACAGAAGAAAACTCTAGCTGTTTTACCAGACAAAGAAACAGCCAAGAATACACCACAAGCACAGACTACAAGCACAAGGAGCAGTGTGTGGGGAGTGTAGTCTGCTCAAGGGTACCTCAGTGGTGCCATTCACAGTCCTGGGTTTAAACCCATAACTTTCCCATCACAGGGGCAATTTCCTAACCACCAGGCCACCAGCTACCCCAGGTTTTTCACTATGTGAACACCAAGGAACTTTGCAGATTTCTCCTCTGTGCCTTCAGCCATTGCACGGATCTGTGAAATTCTATAAGCAGCCCATCTGGTTTAATCTAGTGAAGTACAGATTTAGTCAACTGGGTATTTAAAGGTACAAATACTATATGAAATACTAGGAGAGGTCTGGGAGTGGTCAAACAAACATAAGTGCCATACATAAAAACTGCTGATTTACTTTGTAGATGTTAGTTGTATTTATTCCAATGTAAGAAAACATAAGTAAACAGCTTTGAAATATAATCTTTTCAAATGCTTGCACAGTACTGTAGATACGCAGTTTAGGCCATGCTTATGTCTTGCTTAGGGCCTGGGAAGGCTAGGACCATATGTACATGTATATATTTCCAGTAGTGCTTTATTGTTCATGCATATTTTTATGTAGCAAGAAATTCTGAAATATTGAAATATGTGGAGAGTCACAACAGTGGATGGGGTGTGAGATGGATGTAGGCGGGGCCAAGTGTAAAAGTGCAGCTCTGCTCTGAAATAGAGAGACAGTGTGAGAGAGAGAGAGAAGGTGACAAATTTGAGAGTAGGACAGAGAGCTTTTCCAACAAGAGGAAGAGATACTGCTGATGCACTACTGATGCACATATAACTCAGTGTGTGTGTGCATGTGTGTGTGATGGGGTTGCAGGTTAATGCATGCCTCCAGGTCTGAACTGGCCCCTCGGCTCTAGCACTCAGAATAACTATTTTGGGCTGGGTACTCCCACCAGATAGCAAATAACACCTGCACTGCAATCATGTCTGGACAATCATCTGACAAATGATTTTACCCCAGTGCAATCCCCTTGTGCAATTCCCCTCCCTTTTTATTCTACGCTGTTCATTACAGAAGTCTGTAAATTGATGTTGTCTTCTGTTTCTACTGGAAATGTTTCTATGATTTTGTCCACTAACTAGTCCCAGTTTTTGAGATATTGACATGGAGCCAACTCCAGATTGTCAGATCAAGAATGGTGTGCTTGTGCACAGTTCTTTTGATCAAACTTACAGTTTCTGTATAGCATACTTTTTTTTCTGAATAAGAAAACATTTTGGGCAACAGTTTGTGTGCCCTGTTAATATCAGCGTGCACACAAATACATAACACCCAATTAATTAACTGGGATACTTAGCAATGGGATACCTCCTCCTAGCAACACCCTAGCAACCACCTGGGATACCAAAGTCTTCAATTTGGAGCAGTCACACATGAGCTTAAGGTCAACTTAACCAGTGCCAAGAGTTTTATAAATCCCCAAGAGTGGGCTGTGGAGCAATTGAACTATGTCCTCTGGAGTGACTGGACTCCATCCAGTATCTTCGGGATTAGCTGGAGTGGTGTTTGTGATCCAGAGCTAATCATCCTGCATCAGGATGTGACCTGACTGATGGTGTCATGGCTAACTGTAATCAAATCCTCATTGCAGTCTTCCATCATCTAGTTTAAAGCCTTCCCAGAAACAGGGATGTGTGTGTTCCCCACCCTTGTAACAACATAAGTACCCTTGTGTCTTTGTTGGTCACAATAGCTGTAATCTCTGTGACACTCTCAGTTTTCTATTTTGTTACTCAGTGTTTGTTTTGTGGTCTGTTCACCTAGTGTTTGTTTTTGGTTAATGAAGATCCCTCTCGCATGTGCACCAGTTCATGGACTGACCATGAGCATAGACGTAGCATGTGAGGACCTAAACGCTGTTCTTGGGTGACTTTGAGGCATGACTGTCCATGAGCTCCTGTGCCGGCTTTAGTACCTCCATGAGATGAGTGGGGATGAGAGCACTGGCTGGCTAGCACACTTGGTTGATGCTGTCCTGAGGGAAATGGAGCGAGTCAATTTCCTAGTGGAGACTTTTGGGACCCTGGCAAGGACCTACAGGCTACCAAAGGGCACAAGCAGCGTAGTGAACCTGAGGAGGCTGAGAGCTACACCATGGCTGGGGCGACAGATCTTGGGCCTGCTGCCCCAGCTGCAGCTTTATTTGCTTCACCGGCCAGTGTTAGGGAGGAAATCGTTGAGTTGGCGATTTGGCCCTGATTGGCCGCTTTGTGGTCTGAAGGAAGCCTTAGAAAGGACCCTTTAACCTTTTACCCCTGGACCTACATGGTTTATTGAGCCACCTCTCATCGTGCGAACCAACATTGTGGAGGACAGTCAAATTGGGGGCATTTTTGCTGAGGCAGCTGCCCTTGATGTGGCTGTTGCCTCGGCTGGAGCCCAGGACATAGCTCTGTCCTGGCCACTACACCGATTTCCATTCCCAGTCACCCCTGTAGTTCATGTGCCCATCCCTGTCTCTGTCTCTGTGTCAGTTCCCATGCTTGTGTCTCATGTAGTCACCTTAGCATTTACCCCTTACTGTCTGTCATATGTTGTGTTACTCAGTGTTTGTTTCCTGCCCTATGTATCTAGTGTTTGTTTTTGGCTATTAAAGGTCTTCCTTGCATGTGCCTCAAATCCTCTCTAACCCCCATCATGCGTTTCTGAATTCACTACAGGCTGCACATTCCCTTAAACCCATAATAAATGTAATATAAACATGCCAACCTCTGAATAGATTGTCATCTTGTCTCATCTTGCTTCATCTTGTCTCAGTAAAGCAACATAGCCTCTTTATATAGCAGGTCTGGCAATTGTATTTGTACTGCTTTTAACAAATTAAGGAAGGTGAGAAGGATACAAAGCCCTAAAGCCAAGAAAGATTAAATAGGTCCACTAGAGCATCAGCTAATTTCACTGTTTTATGTATGAAAAAATCTTTGTGTTCTTGAACACGGTCACCCATCAATTTATGTAAATCTGAGTCAAATATCTGGGGTAGGAGTATTTAGTAGAGAATTGTAGTTTAAGCCATTGCATTGTACAAAAGTAAACTTGTCAGGTTTTAAATTTAAATGACTTGTCTAATTTTAAATTACTTGTCTTATATTATAGAAAAATGGGATGGCAGAGCTGAAGGACTACATGCAGAAAATGCAGTGTTTAGAAGAAAGATGCAAAAAATTTGAAATGGATAGCTAGTCTGTAGATTGCATGGCCAGTATGTCAGCTAGCTTGAATCAAAGTCCAGTCACAAATCAGTTAGGGGCATGACGAGTCGCAAGTCAGTTTAGGGTCTGAGCTGAGTGCTGAATCATTTAAGAGTCCAATCGCAAATCAGTCAAGACTGAGTCTAAGTTAAGCTGTGAGTCAGTTATGGGTGAGTCCAGGGTTGTCAAATCAGCTTGAGTGCAATTTGAATTTGATACTCTGGGATGAGACATGTTTTCATGTAAATTGTTTCTGCTGAGTTGGATAGACATTTAAAATAAAGTTTTAAATGTATAATAGAATGGCTGGAAAATTTAGTTTTCAGAGCGAATCATGTCAGTTAGCCTCACTGATCTGAAGTCAAGTCATGTCAAGTAGGTGTTTATTGTCATACACAGAACACATTTAAATGAAAGAATGTTTCTCAAGGATCCCGGTGTAACACAAAGCACAAAAACAGAAACACCATGTTCTGCATCCTAGCAGAAGAAGCCCACTCAGTTTTGAACATTAGCCATGAAGGTCACAGCCCTCCCTCCTTCTCTCTATAATACAGGGTGGTACATAGCTGGTAGAAAAAAAAAGGAGCGCAGCCCTCCCATTAACCAGCAGACTTCTCTGTTCCGCATCAGTGCGGGGTGGACAGCAGCCTGACCCTGATTGCAGAAGTGGTTAATCCACTTGTTGTGGCCACAGTTCTGGGTCCACAGCTCCTGCTTGTGGTTTTCTCATTAGAGTCAGGCTGTACCACTATGAAAAGGGGGTATTTGTTAGTGATTTTTGACAGTTTAGCATACTAAAACTATATGACTATTAAAATAACAATGGGAAAATCATGCCTTATATGTTAGTTAGACAACAGGCAAAAAAAATAGTGAAAGTAAATAAATAAACAACATTTTCATACTGTTTACATGAAAACCCAACAACACATTCTAAGTTTTCCATTGTGTCATCAGGACTGTGCTTTCATAGGTATAGTGCCCTCAAAAAGTCTGAGAGAACACTGAAAATCTGGGAGGTTTTTTTCATTTAAACTTGGAAATAAACAACACACAGTCTTAACATTTTGAAAAAATGAAGAAATATTCCAGATTCTGAACTTTTGTCCACCTCTGTACATACAGGTATTCATAAACTACAGCATAGCATCTGTTTTTTCTAATCACAGGCTGTGGAAACAGACCCGGTGCCAGTAAAGCTCTTCTATGACAAGTCTCATGACCAGGTGTGGGTGCTGAGCTGGGGAGATACACAGAAAACCCATCCTACTTTACAGGTAAGAAAGGAGAATCCAGCTAATTAAACCTAATGTTAAATTAATTTCAGAGTATATTAAGAAATATTGCATTTTAAATCTGCTTGTCCATATTATGGAAAACTTGATTTTGATGAAGTATGTCAAAGCATACTATTCACTCCACAGTCCATGCATGTCAACTGAGAAACAAATGCAACGCCTTTTAATCTCACAAAACAAACACATTCAAACATGTTCACCCTTTCAGTCTAATGGGTTTATTAAAATTTCTGTTTTGTAGTTTTTGTGGTGACAACAACCATGTGCTTTGTCTGGTGTACAAAATGCAATTTGGTCAGAGTCCCATTTTTTTTGTTTGAAATCCTGGGTTAGGCAGCAGATCCCCTGTGCTAGACAGTGATGTTAGCCCTTTTGGATATTTAATGACACTGGGTGTGAATATTGTATGGATGCTTTGGGGGATTTAGCTGCAGGGTAGCCTCTCTGTTGCCTTACTTTTGGGAAAGCCATTGCCGTCATGATGTTTATGACTTGCCTAGATTGTGAGAAGTTCAGAATAGGCAGGGGAGCACTGCAGGACTCAGCACCTATTATTTATGTCTTTCACCAAACTAGAATCCCATTAATACATTGTAAGGCAGTAGTCTCCACACTGTGATAAAAAACACCTTATTAACAAGGGAATCTATTTCAGTCCTCACTACCAGGTTTCCCCATCGTTGTGGTCTTCCTGATGTTCATTTGTCTGAGAACTGCATGCCCACTATGAAGATTAGGGCAAGGAAAGATCCTTTTATTATCCCTCTGGCTTATTTAATTCAAATTTTTACTCAATGTGTGGGAACGAAAAGGCATTGTCCATCTTTGCTTGCTCAGACTGCCCACACAGAGCTGCTCAGTAATAATGAATAGTCACTGAAATGGGCATGAATCATTCTAAAATGCTAAAGAGCAGATTTTACAGGGGAGCTGTATAATGGGCTGTGGGGCATTTGGATCCTCACCACAAATAAATGGCTTGATAATATCATGATCATTCAGAACACGAGTAATTGACCTGGGCATCTGCAATTTGCGGAAGCTAGAGGCAATGCTCTCATTCAAGTGGTGTAATATCACACTAAGCATTTTTATAAATGACTCAATACCCTTAGTCAAAATCCTGAATTTGATTATAAATTCATTAGATTAAACAAACGAGCAAATTAAGGGAGACAAAGGTGCATTTTTTTTGCTTGGCCCAAGTCCCACCATCATCAGTGGTATTGTGGTTTCTACAGAAGGAGAAAAAGAAATGCTTAGTTTGCATCATCCACACTGCTTACTTTATAAACACTGAATTGCTTGAAAACACTGAAGCTGCTGTGTACAGAGCTGAGAGATGTGTTGTATAAACATGATTCTGCAATGTTCTCACAGCATTACCTTCACTGTGCTCCTCAGACATCATTCGAGATTCATTCATGAATTCATTCATATAGTTTAAATCCCTCTTAGCTCAAGGCCCCTTTTACACCTGCTGACTGGACTGTGTCTTATATCTCAAAAATGTGGATTTTATATGGATAAACAGATAAAAATCTGATTGCTCAAACCACTTTTGTCATTGCTTTGTATAAAGATTAAGATGATGCTGCATATGACTGGTTCTCCAGCACCATGAAAATAATGAATATCAATGCTGCCAAAGGTCTTTGCCCAATCAAAGGGCCTGGCCTACTGATATTTATGTAGCCAAGCTCCAGCATTATGAACTAGCAAAAAAACAACAATTAGCAAATGGAAACCCATTCTACGATGGTGTAGCAGTATTATGGACACTTAGTTGTGGATGTCCTTCCTTAGTCTTTGTTCTTTAGTTGCAACAGCAAAGCTGTTTTCTTTTTCACATTGGATTCTGAAGAACCTTGATAGTTTTGGTAACGGCAAGGCACATTAATAGCACAGCAGTCACTGGCAATGTCCAAACACTGTGTAGGGCTCGATTAAGCATTTGTCATGAAAGCCGCAGGGTGGCCCCTACACAAACATACTCCATTACCGTGGTGATAAGACAAGATAAACCGTGAAAGCAGTGTCTCTGTATCTATATTTATCCATGAGTCTCTTTTATATTCCATAGGGTGGATCTTGTTCCTGTTTCATTCCATCTGTTTGCTGCATTTTACTGCATAGTTTGTGTCACAGTGTTTGAAATATTGACTTTTTTTGCTCACATTAGCATTGCACTGTTTCAGGTCATCGCGCAGGCAAGTGTAGGGGAGCTGCACCACACCGTCCGCGCCCAGTTCCAACGAGTAGAGGACTTCTACATCCCACCCACAAACCTGATTATCACCCACATTAGGTATGAGATGTCGGCTGCCTTGGTGTAACCTCTAAAAACTCATCAATATTATAATTCCTAAAAGGAGAAAATGGTAATTGTAATTAAAAGGAGAGTGCTTAGTGAATATCAAAAAAGACTATTAACCTTTCTTTGACCGTTGTCGTCTCAGGTTTGGGTTTGTCTTTGTGAAAGCGGAGGCTGCGGTGCATAAAATTGACCTGGAGACCCTCCATCGTGTCAAGACCATCAGTTTGAAGAACTATAGCTGCGTGCCAGCGAGCATGGCATACACTCACTTGAGCGGCTACTACTTCATCCAGTGTCAAAAGAAGGATGATTCCAAACTCCAGCTTCTGCTCGACAGTGTCACTGATGCGGTTGTCGGGCCAAACCATGGCGTTGCTGGACGTCCTTTCGTGTCACCTGACGGCCGCTATGTGGTCACGGCAGATGACAAGAGCAGCAAGCTTAAAGTTCAGATTGTCTCCTTCCAGGGTGAACTCCAGCTAGGCTCAGAGGTGGACATCCCAGCTCCTGTGTCAGACCTGGTGTTCCAGCCATCTTTTGCAGAGTCCTACCAGTATGTCGTGGTGACCTCTTCGGCTCAAGGCTCCAGTCTGCTCTTCTCCGACCTGTCCATGGGGACGAGCAAAGCAGTCAGAGGTCTGAAAGAGCCACTTCCCATCAAGCGCTGGCCCTGGGGAAGCACCAACAGGGTGGTGGTGTCCAGTGGCCTGTTTGGGAAGTACTTGGTCACACCGTCAGCAGAGTCGCTCTTTGTCCTGGACGGCAGACAGAGCAGCCTTCACTGTGAGGTGTCAGACATCAAGCGAGGAAATACAGTGGTCTGGGTTGGTGAGGTATGAGCCATGGACCACTGGCCGGTTCCACACCCAATGGAAAACTTTTGAATGGACATGAAATGACAACCATGGGACTGAGTGAGAGGAACACACACGGGTTACTGTAAGAAAAGAACACACACAGACACAAAAAAAGAAATAGAGTAATTGACATTTATTAAGGAAACCTATATGTTAGAGGGAACTGGGTGAAGGTGCCCTTCAGTGCAGCAGTGATCTATGAGCACTCACCCTACCAAGAGATGTACATTTTTTTGCACTTCCTTGTAAACACAACAGATATAGTATGTTAAGCAAAAGAAGAAAGGATAAATGGCAACTTCTGAAAATGAACTATGCACAAAGCTAATATTTAGTTCTTTAGACTACAGCTTTTTGTTTCTTTTGTATTTTAGTTTTTCTATTGTATGTTATTTTCCAGGATGTCTGTCCTTCACCAATGCTGCATATAATCACTATAAGGAGTATGTCTGTCAAACAAAAAATGTGTGTTTTTGAAGCTACGTTCCTCTGTCTCTTGCTAGTGAACATAACTGTGTCTGTCTACTTTGTCCAGATGTTTCCTTACTAGACTCAAATCAGTGGTTTGTCTTCGTTTAGGTATGTTCACATTCCACCAAGTTTTTTGTTTTTTGTTCATGAAATTTACTGAAGCAAAAAACGTATGAGAACGTGTCTAAATCTAGATCACGTTAAGTTGTGAAAACCCTTACTAGCTACACGTCATCTGTTACCCTCAAAGCCTGTCTGGTGCAAACTGATTTCTATTAAATAGACACACTAAAGTTCTGTCTGATCCACATCCTTTTTCATATCTACTCATTTTGTTTGTTGATACTTTCAAGGACCTCTGACATTCATAGTGTATATATCTGCAAATTCGTTTGTGGTGCTCCAGCACCTTATAAGAATGAGCCCACTTTATACCTTGGTAACCTTTTACCTGAAATGCCACAAAACATATAGATCAGGAAGAATGAAAGTAATCATATAAAAAACAGACAAAAAAAACATGATTTAGGCCTAATGTATTAATACACTACCACTGAAAAATTAAATGTTTTCATTCATGTAAAACTAATATTGTAGCTGATACGTGTGTAGAACTACGACGCTGCTACTCTACAACTGTGTAAGTTTCAGTTAATTTGTAAGAAGCTGTTAAACCGAGGACATTTTTATTGTTTTCTTGTTAAGTTAAGGGAGGGAGTGCTATAGATTATTTCTGACCTTATAGAGTTAGTTCCACTAAAGCTGTATGAGTTGTACAGTCATAATCAATAGCTAATAGCCACTAAACAATATTTAAACTTGTTTTTTGCTGTTCAACATTAAATGGCACATCAGTTACGTGTAGACAACTTGTTAGGACATGATAATTTTCTTTACAGTTCTTTTCAGCATGGTTCCTGAAGAAAATACAGAGTGATTGTGCAGCTTAAGCAATTCCCTGGTAGCTATTGTATTTCTGGGGGTTTCTAGGGACTTGCTAGGTTAGGATGGTGGTGTTAAGTGGTTACTGTGGTGTCCCATGTACTTGCTAGGTTGTTGCTAACTGTTGGCTGTTGCAAGGGTGTTGCTATGTGGTTACTCTGGTGTTCTAAATGGTAACAGTGGTATATCATTGTTGGTAGTGTATTTTGTCATTTTGATATATAAATGGGGCACACAAACTTTAGCCCCTCATTCATTTACATGATTAAAGAGCTGTATAAAAGCACACCCCTTTCGATCAGGCCATACAATAAAGTTTGTTGTGGCTCTTATAGTGTTCCTCTCCATGTCATTTCTAGGTTACAAGTAGGTAAGGCTTTCCAGAGATTTCCAACCACCATTTACCAACCTCAAAAAGTGTTGTTAAATAGTGAAAAAAGCTCAAATAGTGTTTTACACTTAGATGAGGTTGATCAGTTGGTCGATCAATGAAGAGGAATAAGTAATGACATTGTGACAGCAAAAGTGTCTCCACTCCATCAGACGATAGCAAACATGACTGCATATGAAAACTCTCTGTGGTACATGTAGACTGAATCTGCAGTGGCTGTTGGCAATGTGTCTGAATTGTTAGTGCTGCTGCTTGCAGTTTACAAGTAGCATTTAGATGTTAAAACTGCTGCCCTGAGTTGTTGCCCTGACATGTAATGACATGTAAAAAACTGCTGCCCTGACATGTAATGTTATCTTCGAGAATACGTGGACAATTTATTTTTACCAAAAATGGTTTACAATTCACACATGAATGGGAAATACTTTATTGGAATAATATACATTTCAGTCTACATGGATAGAAGTTATTAAATCTATAGAATAGTAAGCTCAGTGTGCTAGCCGTGATATACCATGATAAGAAGTTAGGTCATTAATGTGGTCATTTTTAATGTGATAATATGATATTTTTTCAATCGGTGTATGCCTAATTTAATAACCTACCCCAAGAGTAGAGTGAAAAAAAGTTTAAAACACCTTTGAGTGTAATTTCTAATCAAAATATTAGGTATTATCAATATGACTGTATCTGGTAGTGTATCTGTACTTTAGGCCTAGATCATAAATTTGGAGAATGTTCCCCAAAGGTCTTAAATATGCTTGTGGTGGTAGCCGGCTGAAAGGGTCCAAAAAAGCGTCCACAAAAAAAGAGGTCATAAGCTGGTCACAGTTCTGACTAATAGGGGAGTTTGTCTTGCACCTCCAGTAATTAATTTAAGCAACATAGACCATTGTCGGACTGATATAAATCAATGAAATCCAACCAGTTTAGACAATATATTGTAAGCTGCTTTGAAATGTACAGTATAGAAAACAGGTTTGTAAGCATCCAAGACAGCCGGTTGGATTAGCTTGAAGTCAATGTTATAGGACATGTGCACATGGAATCTGTAAGTTCAAGTGTAATTTATTATAAAAATTCACATTTTTGTGTCAGTTTTACCACTAAATTCACTTCATCTGAGTCAGGTAACAGTACCATTCTAATTTCAGGCCTCCACATCCATCAGTTTGCATCCTTTAAATGTAAATGTCCCAGTTAAAGAACATTTGAAGAAACCCAACCAGAACCTAAATCATGTCAGTGTGCTAGGCATTAGACTCGTTGTGATTCTATTGTTCTTGTTAGAACACTGAAAGAAAAATATGTATAGATTTGATTTTGTGTGTTCTGCTTTACAACAAAATCTGGTTTGTAAAAAAATACTAATAAAAAAGAAATAAAAAAGTGCAGCTGTGTCATATAAATTGCCTTCTAAATAAAAATGAATGCTTCACAAAGCACCATGAAAAATGTTGATACAAGAGAATGTTAAGGCCAGCCTCTATACAGAAAACGTTTTGGGGTTTTTTTTTTCCCTTTGCCAAAGTCTGAACTCAAATGCAAATATTTAGTGCATAATTTCAGACACATTTAGGGCATAACACACACACACACACACACACACACACACACACACACACACACACACACACACATACACACACACTCATGCACACTACATAAATACCAGGGTAGCTTAAACCTTTGCATATGAATGTAGTTTGGTTTTTTACACTTTAGGATAACAGTAAAGAAAGGAGATCTGTGAAATAACACATATATAATACTGCAGCAACCAGCAAAGTATTTCACAAGCAACCCCTCTTTGCCTTCATCCAGCTTTACACACTCATGGTCTTCTCTTGGGCAACTTAAGCTAAGATGGATTGATGGAGCCAGCTGTGAAGATACGCTTTTGTTGTGACTTTGTTGGTTGCTGGAAACTAGTTGCTGAGGTGGGGAATTTAAATGAATTTTTCATACACAGACACCTGCACTTTTTTATATTTGTCCTAAAATAAAAGCTATCATGCATACGCCTCAAGGTCAAAGTGTCTTTAACATTCTAAAAACTATCAAGTGTGTCCATAACGGGTAATGTGTCACCAGTTATGAAGTCAGTGGGAGCTGGGAGTGTTTCAGGAAGGGTCTATGTGAGCATTTTTTCACTAGTAATAGGTGGGTGGTTTAAGTGGGAAGTGAAACATTATGAAGCAGGCTTCATACCATGGGTGTCTTCTCTTCTGCAGCTACTATGGAATCAACTCCCTTATAACATCAAAACAGCACACAACTTGGAAATCATTTAAATCTCTCCATAAAATCAGCCAGAATATAAAACAACTAGCCTCATATTGTTTTGACACTCATGGGGATGTTACTTTGACCCTCAGCACCTACATAAACATCACTGCAGACCAAGTACACCCCTTCATGCCAACAGTGTCCCCAAGGCTCATGGCCGCTTTCAGCAGCATAATGCTGTTGATAATGTTCAAAATACAGTTTGAGGAACATCACAAAGAGTTCATCTCCCCAGATCTCAATCCAATCAAGCATCTGTTTGATGTGTTAGTCTAATCCATGGAGGCCCTTACAGGACTTAAAGGATCTGCTGCTAATGTCTTGGTGCAGATAAAACAACACACCTTCTGAGGTCTTCTGGAGTCCATGCCTTAGAGTTAGAGCGGTTTTGACTGTACAAGAAGGCTTACACTGTGTTAACATTCAGAAAGGTTTCTTTGTTTCAGTAGCACGAATCCCAGCAAACAGAAAATCTACATAATAGACTTTCAAGAGGTGTTAAAAATATGTATGCAGTTAACGTGTTGCCAGTGTTTTGTTTGTAACACCTATAATTAAGTGCAGTCTTTTCTACTGAATATCTTTTTAATTAACAACAGATTGGAACGACTTTGTTTACAAGAAAGTGGCACACATTAAAGCACCAGGGGAGGTGAGGTTAACTCTATGTTTTTATGAACTGGCTAGCAGTCAGACAAACTACTTGCTTACTAATTATAGAATGCATAACAAAACAACTCTAATCGCACCCAAAGTCTCAATCTTGAATTGTAGCTCATCATTTCTTATAGTGCTGTGTCGAAAGAAAAATAAAATGTTCCGTAACTTTTGTATGCAAAGTGTTGTTAAAATTAACCACCTTCAGAAAATAAACAGAAATAGTGCATTAAACTGTGCAGAAGATAAAGACTTACTTTAACAAACAAAAACAAACAAAAAATGTTTTGCCATACCCATCTCTGTTGTGACATGTAAGAAGATCCGTAGGGTCTTCAGTAGAGCCTTCAGAAGAAACCTCATGGCCATGACTTGCTTTACTATGGAGTGTGTCAGAAACCTGATAAATATAGCTTGAGGTATCAGACCTAATATCTTTATTAAAAAAAAAAACTTAAATTTAATATTAGTGCAAAAATAAATCATAGAGAAGAATAATAAGCTGCTGTAGCATGCCAATGATTAAAACAAGTCTGAGATAATAGCCAAATGTTTAAGGTCAGCTTGCCTTGAGTCGGCCTGATTTCAGTTGTTCACAATTTTTGGCACAAAATTCAGTCAATGCCAGGTTAGGTGGGGATGTAAGTACATACTCAAAGGAATGTATGCAGCGAGTGTGTGTCATGCAATCAAACCAAGTGTCTGATGTCATGGTAATCAGAGGTAATTTTTCTTAGTTACTGACAGTCAAATTACAGCTGGTGAAGCAGCTTGCAGGTGGGCAAGGTCACAGCTTCCTCAGGGTTTATCTGTCCTCTCAGTGCCTTGGCAAGCAACGCCACTCATCCCCTTCCACTCTGCAAGAACATGGGTCAGAGCCCTATTTGAGGTTTGGGGAAGCACAGGTGTGAAGTTAAATACACAAACACAAAGAGTCCTCTTCCAGTGTCTGCTGTTTTTGAAGCAATCCTGCTGCATAATCTTGACAAAACAAACGCCATCGTGGAAGATCTCATATGCTGTCTTGAGTTGACCACTACAGTCCATTTTTAATTTGTCCATTAACATTACTATAACAGCGTCATGTCACTATTACCAATAACTGTTAATAAAGATATTATAATGTGTGATGTCATTACTGTTTATGTAATTCATTCATTCAGTATCTGAGCTTATCTTACCAGGCTGAGCTGTTAGAGCTTATCCCAATGCTCTGGAAGCAAAAGGCAGAGAAATACAGGGCGGGTTGCCACTTCATCGCAGGGCAGCTATTGCACTCACACACATCTAGGGGCAAATTAGCAGTTCACCTGACGCTCATGTCTGTGGATGAAAAACAGAGTACCCAGCAGAAACCCACGCAGACACAGGGATGCAAAAGCAATGAATATAATCTGTTATGACAAATTTAACAGAAAAATACTGTCCTGAGGTGTTTTATGGCATGGTTAATCTTATATAGAAAGGTGTAAGTGTTACCAAATATTCAGTAAACACATAACTGTACACAGATGAATTTTATACTTATGTTTAATTAAGTTATCACATTACTGTGGAAAAAAAACTGTTGAGTATGATTTTAACATTAATAAATTGTGTTATGTGAACACTGGTATATTTTTGTGTTTTGTACTTGTTTTATGAAGCAATAAGGCAACTGAGGCAAGTTTCAGCACTTCAGGTTTTGTGACAGTTTTTATTTTCTATGTTTTTGTGTACTGTGAAAATTTAAACTGACAGAATTTAATGAATCCCTTAAGCATTTAACATAAATACTTGTATGTTTTATGCAAGTGGCTACTGGCCATCAGCAGCATCAATTTAATGGAAAATTAATTTCACTGTAGATTTAAGAGAGTGGTTTACTATCAATAGTCAGTGGTGGTGAAGTACGTGGATCTGCTCTTCAATAGATTTATGTCCTATTATCTGAAGGCAAACTGATAATTAGTCCATTAGCGCTTTTATTTATCAGACAAGGCTGAGGTTTGAGCAATATTAATACATGTAAATGTAAACATAAAAGTCCAAATATACCCCAACATGATTTTTACTATGGGTTGAATAGACAGATACATGCAAAAATTGTATGTTTTTGTGACATTACATACCCAGCAAATTTTAAACAGTCTGCTTTTGCAGCTGTAAGGTGTTGCAGGCGCCCTATTGTTTTCTTAATTTTTGCTGCTCTTACCTTTGTACTTGGTCCACTTTTCTGCAGTGACAAAGCAAATTTCCCACCTGTGGGACTAATAAAGGTTTATCTTATCTTATCTATCTTATATCCAAAGCAACTTCCAATCATTAGTTACAGGGACAGGCCCCTGGAGCAACTGCGGATTAAGTGTTTTTCTGAAGGACACAATGGTAGAAAGTTGGGGGTTTGAATCTGCAACTTTGCGGTTATCAGGCTCACAGACAAGTGTTTTACCCACTAGACTACTAAAACCCACAGACTGTGAATGAAAAGCAACTTTGAGAGTGCTTATGTACTACATTAATTTATTGGTTAATTAAAAAAAGAAGAATATATATGATATAGACCCTTTAAACCTAAGGTTTGGTGCCTCTAGCCCACTGCAAAGCTGCATTAACAGCAGGGCACCCTCCTTTGACAATGCCTATCTGATCATCTGGACTGATGCTTGGAGGTCAAATGGTTTGATAACACTGTTAGTTCATGTACTCCCCAAGGGTTATCTGTAGTCAGAGAGAGTGGCTAGCAATGAGAGAATCAGCTTTCACCACAATTTCAGCCACAATGAACAGTATAGCTAAATGTCCTTCACAGCCTCCAATCCATGGGCTTCATTGACACCATTTTGCTAGTGGAAGAAGTTGTCAATACCCTCTCCATCACTGTCAGGCCACAACAATACGGCCAAGGCAGGAGTCACCAAACACAAAGATCTGGTCACTGAGTGTAATTGCGTGCATGTACACAAGACACTTTTCAGCGTGCTGTGACTTCTAATCAATGAAAGTGAGGATTTTTGCTTCTCCAACTTTGATGTGACATCCTGCACCTGGGTGATTTAAGAAGAAGGAGGATACATGAGCAATTTCACGGCAAACAGCTGAACAAGTCAAAGGAATATAGCACTATATTTTCCAAAATGTCTGCTTATGTCATTTTGTGCAGAGTGTTTTAATGTTAAACGTACCACTCTTGAGGAATTTACCCTGCCAAAAAATTTTCACAGCAGTGGTACTGATATAAACTAGACATTCAAATGCCTGTACATCACAGAAAGCTGTTACATTCTCTAGTTGCAAATACACTGAAATTCTCCTTTGACTCATAAACACTCATTTTTGTTTGCTTAAATGTTTTCTGTGCTTCATTAAATCAAGTATAAAAATGACCTCATCAATTTTTTATTTTTTTATTTTTTGCAATTTTTTTGCAATTTTTGCAGCTCTTCTCTGTTTGGACAGGATTGTCTGATAAGTACTTGATTTATGAAAGCAGCAGACAATATATCATGCCTCTAAGTACAGTGCTAATTTTAGAATGAGTTTCTATTGCCTTTGTGAGCCATAATGTTCTTCATCAGCAGGAATAATTGGTTCTCATTACTCATACCACTGATGAATGCTACTCTTGACAGTACACATCTGCCACCTCCTGTAGTCATTGCATGCTTGGAAAAAATGTCATCTTGCTGTCTTTTGAGAAGAACTTGTCACTGTAACCCCCAATATCCCTTAATGGTATGTGAGCCACAGTGTTCTGCTCAGTCATGAGTGCAATCTTAGCAACCAGAAGTGGGTACCCTCCCAAGTGGGGGCTCACTAAACCCCTTCGATGTGCCTTTGAGAAATCACTTAACTACAGCCCCTTTCACACTCAAAACCCAGGACAATGTTCAGGCTTTGCATCATTCACACATGCTGCCCTTAAATTATTATTCATGTTTATAGATGCTATGAAAATCCCTCTGCTAATGATCTCAGCATGACTGGTCACCCGTTCTTAGATTTATGAATAATTGCATGAAAATACACTTTTACAACCTCAAAATTAAAAATCCATTTCTCAATTACTTCTTTAATTGATAATGACAACCATGCAGAGACATTTGCATTTACTAAGTTCATAGAGTTTTTATGCAGTCAGCTATGCAAGGACCATGTTCAGCAGAAGCACACCTTAAACCAGTAAATCTTGGAACTACATAAAGACAAATCCTCTTTTAATTTTGTAAGCATAAAGAAATGTGAGCTTAAGCGAGCTCTGATGGAGTAAGTTAAGGACTGCTAGAAGTCCTGAAACGGAAAATGTGAGCTTCATGCAGGAGGTATTCTTATGGATGGAGGTGGTGAAAAATAATATATTTGGGTCCTTGAAATGCATGAGTATTGTGTTTGATTACTGCTGGAACTGCAGGCCAAGGAGCCATAGTGGTGGAGAAGTTACAAAAGAGAATCTGTGTGGCTGTGGAGCACACTGAAAGCTCTTGAGCAGGGGTCATCAAATGTATTCACCTTGAGGTCAAGTTCCCACAGAGTAAATGAAAAGTTGCATTCCAAAGACCATTTTTACACAGGTTTTTTTCATGATATCCTTTGTGGGAAGTGGTCTTTACACATCCAAGCAATATTGGTCCTCTGCAATGACTACTACCACCTTTATTAGACAACTAAACATCAGCTCTTATTCTTTTCAAACCTCCCTATATATGAACATTTGTTACAAATGAATACAGCATTTCAGTATGAAACTTTCCAAATGTCCACACACTTTACCAGAAACTCTCCTTCATATATATTCTTAACTCTTGACACCTTGAACTCTTGATACTTGTTCACATCAAGGTATGATATATAAAACCTAGACTGAACCCACCTCTCCAGTAGTGCATACTTTCAGAAATGTTCCTAATGGACTTGCATTGATTTTCAAAAAGATGGCTTTTTGATCAAGAAATACATTATCAAATACATTTGTTTTTTTATCCAAAGGAAATTAATCCCACTTTCCTGCTTGGAAGGCAGCAGTACCACCCACTACACTACACAAACCCTGTGTGACCAGTATATGTGACATATTTTTTAATTGTATAATTGTTTTAATTGTTCATTGAAGTATTTCAAATGATGGAGACATAGTTAAACTAAACCCATACATTGCTGTTCTGTCTAAAACTATAACAATGTATATCTATCTGAAATAATGAATCAGATAAAAATAGTGGATCAGATAGTATAGATTATTTATTCATAAAAGAACATATTTACTTTATACTCTTTTACTTAACTTTTTACTTCATTTGTTATTCATCCTTTACTCTATTCAGCAACACAAATTAACCCTTATAAGGTGTTCGGGTCTGTGGGACCCATTTTCAGTTTTCAGGTTAAGAAAAATGAGAGGCATTTCTATTCATAAATGTTATTTAACAAAGGTAAAGGGAACAAATTTAACATGTTTTGTTTATATTACTTGCAAATGGGATGAAGTACATATCTGCTGACAATTTTAACAAAAAAGGTTTGAATATGTTGAATTAAAAGTCCCAAAATGCAATAGGTCCACCAGACCCAGCAGGACTCCCCGTGTAACCAAAAAACGAAGACCCTAGTAGGGTTAAATGTCGAAAATTACACCTTTTCTGGGCATTTTATCATCTTACTGTTAAGATGATCTTAGCTGGTAGTGAGAGTGGCTCTAACATTTATAGAATCATCTTTGTGGCAAAGCTGCTTTCGGGAAATCCAGCCCTGACCAGTTTGACTTCTCACAGGCATACAACAACAAAATTGCACTGACAAATTAATGTTATGCTCTAAAATTCTGGATTTTGACAAAAGCTGAGTTACTACAGTTCCTGGGTTGCAGTCCTAGCAACAGAAGCAATTAGTCAAATATTTTGTAGAAAAACCTAGGAAGTTAATGCATAGTAAAAGCGGAGAAATAAGTGAAAATGGATAAGACAGAAGAAATAACAACTACAGGAAATATAAATTAGACAAAAACTATTGTGAACTAAATAAAATGTATATATGTATGTATATGTAATGTATGTATGTATGTACGTATATATATATATATATATATATATATATATATATACTCAAAGCTATAATAACTCTGGTAGGACACATTGTCCTGAAGTTAGATGTGAAGGAGAGCTGGACTGACTTTGGCCCTTTCCTACACAAGGACTGGCTAAAAAGGGGGCTTGGTGGAGTTCCTGACCGAGAAAACATACCGAAGGTAACAAACCTTATGGGCAGTGAGGTCAAGGGATCTGAGATGATAGATGAAGTAGTCATGGAACTGCTGGTTCAGAAGTTGTCCCTGAGCAGAATCAGAGGACTGCCATTTTTAGGAAAGGAGTTTAATTCTTCAACACAGTTTCCCTCTTTATCTGAAAAGTGATGGAGAATCTGGGATAGGGTGGGACTCATTGTTAGCTGCATGATGCAGAACAGCTCACCACAGTTACTAACTGTATTTTCTCTGCCATACTCCCAAACCCGGCAAATCCTGTTCTGAAAACAAAGTCAGTGCAAAATGTGTGAACCAAATAAACTTTTCAACCTAAGTGCATAAAAGAGGCTGAAAAAGTAGAAGAGGAAATATTAACACAATAACATTGAAATATATTTCATTTGCATTCACAGCCTTTGCGAAATAACTTCTAGAAAGTAGACTGAATTTATAAAAAGGATAAGTGGACTTACCACAGCGCATTCAGAGAGTTAAGTTGTAATGCCATTCTTTGTAGAGGCAGTACTTTTGCCTGGCTCGCTCTCAAAAGGTATTCATAAAATAGAGCATGAATAAAATAATATAATTCTATGTCAAATTAAGGTGTTTTGCTGGAAAATCTGTCCTATTGCTGTCAAAATTTGCAGATGGCAGCTACAAAAGCATGTTTTACTTCAACCTGCTTAACTCCATAAAATATCGCAGTGATATCTTAGTGAATAGGAAATTCCTCTTTCTCATTCCCCTCCCTCTTCACTCAGCATCATGCTAGCCAACATAAGTGTCTGATGAAAAAGAACTGTTATCTACACATTACAAGTGTCCTTGTAATGGAAAGGGAACCTACAGAGCTTTAAATTCAGAAAAAAACAGCTTGGAACATGTGAAAGAAAGCAAAACAGATTTACAACATTTTGACACAAGAGGAATGGTACTGTATATTCCTGGGTGATATACGTTGTATAAACCGTCAAATACAAAAGTTAGAATGCCCCTGGTCAAATGGCATGTTTCATGAAAAACACATACATGCTCTGCACACTCCTCTCCCTCAAATAAATAAGTTAGTAAATAAGCACTACGTGTGCATAGAATGTCTGATTTCTGAGAATAATACACATTCTTCTGGTGTGCCAAACCTTTCCAATGATTTATCATAATTTAACTGAGTAATGTATAACATAGTGGAGCATTGAAATTCTCAGTTTGTTATAGAGGAAGATTACAGTAACCCTGGCATCCAACAGGCGTCAAACAGTTTTCAAAATGGTTCTCAGCAGTGTGACAGACTGGCATGCTGAGACAGAGCCAACAACTAAAAATCCCACTGAGCTGCACGAGGCTCTGTTTTGTTTTTGTTTTTTTTTTTGTTTTGTTTTTTTTTCATTGTTATTGTTGTTTATTTGTTTGTTGTTTTTTGGGTGCATTCTCTTGAGCAAGCACCCATCCAGTTAAAACAGTTTTCACAGGTCAAAGAGCTGTAGAATCATTCTAAAAAACGTATGAGATCAAAATACTATGCAAGATATACACTTGCACCAAAAATTGTATTTCACTTTCAACAGACACTACGATGTACAGTACTACAAATATCAGGTTTATTACATATTAAACCTAATTATTGATCTGGACAGCAGTGCAAAGTGGCTGAGTTTAAATACTCAGGAAAGTTTATGCACTTTAAATATTTCATACAGAAGTTTATATACTTTTATTGATGTTTTTCCCAAACATTTCTAAAACTCTAAAACCATCAGTACTTGCATATTAACTACTTAAAACCACAGCATAAGAAACACTCAGATTAGGGGAACTTAACAAACAGCTTTTTTTTAGAAACTATAAAGGTCCTGCTCAATCCTTAGTAAACTGATCCGTCAGTCATTTTATTTATTTAAAGTTATATTGTTGTGAGTGATGTTACCTATAGATGTCACGGCACCCTCCTGATGAATTTTAATAAGTTCCTCAAACAAAATAGAAAATGAATAAGACTCACCTGTACTTAATTTCTGTTGTTAACATGAATTAACCAATACATTATTTTACCGCATTAAAAAAGGGCTGATTGTTTCCAGTTTCTTTTTCACAATTGTGAAGACAAGAGAGCTGTCTGAGAGCATCAAGCATGCTATTATCAAAAAATGTAACAACTAAGAGGGCAACAAGGCAATTGCTGAATATCTTCAAATCCCTGTTCCAGCAGTTTATTATGTTCAGATCAACTGTTTTAAACTGACCAGCAATGAATCCAGCAATCAATTGCAAGAAGCTTCAAGATGGTTACAGGATGCATTTTAAGGCTGCCATTTTTGCTAAAGGTTATGCAAATAAAAATATTTGTGAAGGGTGCCAATAACTGTCTGGACTATATATTGTGGTTGTATTATTTCACTATTATGTTTTTTTTTTCTAAATTGGTTTATTTGCATTTATTTCTAAAGATATTCTAAATGTCAAAATTTGGGCCATGAGTAATTCTGACTGAGGACAGTGTACATAAATTGCATATTCACTCCAATAAAACATACGCTGATTTTTCCTCTGTCACCCCCTTGAACACTGCATGTTTGCTTCCACTGTAAATATTTGCTATCGAAGGACCATACATTTGCCAAGTGATGGTCTGACGTTGTCATTTGCATACCTGTTTTGACTTTGATTCTGGCTTTATTCTCATATTATAGTGATATATGTAATAAAACATTTGAGGGGTTAAATTGTGAATGACATTTTTGGAATGAACTGATGCCAACCTTGCTGTTAGACCCCATTATCATAATAAGAGTCATAGCTCTATTGGTAGGCAAGGTTCATCCTCTCTACTTCTCAGAGGGAATGTTCAACCGAACATCTCAGTTATGTCAAACCTGATCTATTGAAAATCTCACATATATTTGAAAAAATCTGAATATGCCAACTTCTTTTCTTCTTTTTGTAATCATTCTTGGTGTACACAAGGTAACCTACATTTCAGAATATGCCGTTTCATCATGGTACACTGAAAATGCTGGTAATATGGATTGCTCTTAGATTCTTCCATGACTCTTATTGCTTGTCTGCACTCAATGTTGGGAGGTATGTGGAAGACGTATACATATATTACACAGTTGTACTCAGTTACTGGTTGATTTTTTAAAAAGGTGATGTTCAGAACATATATATTTTACATGTTTAGGCTACTTCCCCACAAAATATTTAATCTCTAAAAGATACACTGTCAATGCTTGTTTCTTAGCTACTTGGCATACTTGGTATTATCAGCACATGGCATAACAAGAACTCAATGAAATGAAGAGTCTCAGTGCTCTTGATGATAATGGGAGCAACAGTGGACTGAAGCAGGTGATTAGAGCCAAGAAGTGAGCATCATTTACACCACTGTCAATAAAAACAGTTTGGCATCATCATTCAATCAGGAGAAGCCTAGATTACATTTTCAGAGTGTAAATGGTGCTCAGTGAAATGAAAATGGCACTGAAAAATGAGCACAAAGCGGAATTAGCAAATCACATGTTAACAAGACCAGCTGTGGTGGTCTAATGGGCTCTAATGAGGATGGTGTTTATGCGCCTGGGCTGGCTTGACAGCTTGGCATTTACCCACATCTCGCAGGCTCTCTGAATGTTGGGGGATGATAGTGAAGGTATATAGAAAGGTGGCTGATAGATTTACCAAACAGAAACCTGTTCTGGAATTGGCAGGAGTTTGCAGAATGTCCCTATGCAGGCGACCACAGATTAAAAAAAACATTGACCTTTTTCTCCACTTTGACAACTCTAAGGCAAGAGTGCATGATTTGATGCATGATTGCCCACATCCCACCCCCTCCAAAGAGGAAATGAATGAAAGAAAGCACATGGGACAGGCACTGTCAGACACTAACAGCAAATTGTCAGATTCAATTAATTAGTGTGAAAAAACTATGATGGCGTGAGAATGTGATGAAAGAGTGTAGAGGAGAGGAATAAATGAACATCTGTAGTGCTGCATGCGTATAGTTGAGGGTAAGGATGAGAGTGATTGATTCATTATAGCATTATTTCTTTATTACTACCAATAACATAGTAAATTAAATAGATGAAGAACATATATATATATATATATATATATATAGAGAGAGAGAGAGAGAAAATTATATAAATTATTCAGTAATATCAATAAGTTACAAACTATATTTTAGAACAACATAGATGTCATAGATGAATTGCAGTGTAGACATTATGCATCAAGTCCGTTACAAATGGAAGAACAGCATCTTGTTGTTTGATAATTTACTAGCAGTTTGACGGAACAGGCATATTTAGGCCATATTTATCAGACCAAATTATAGTACTAGTTTTTTTATTTAAAATCCTTCATAGTGACACTCTCAAGCTTCCAAAGAAGTTTCCTATACAAAACATCAGTAAAAACCTTCGGAAGTTAAATAAATATGGATGCAAAAAGTTATTTTCAATTTTTTTTCCCATTTGTTGCAAAGTAGGGTGTGGGAACATAGTTCTAAAGCTTGGGCATCATGGAAACAAGACAGTTAAATCATAGCTATCCAATTCTCATGCCTTTATAAGTGATTTTTTGCTAAGAAAGAGTGCCAGGAGGTTGACTCCACAGGTTTACACAATAAATCACATGACTTTTCAGAGAATACTGCAAAAAAAAAGTGAATTTAAAAACTTGTGTTCTCTGACTATTTTGTGTGACATATCACTGTATACTATTATTTTTCTTGCTTAAAAATGAAAAATAAATATGTGTATGTGTGTGTGTATAT
>JBBIGA010000022.1:3110681-3138391 GCA_037576975.1 Alestes dentex | reverse complement strand
CGTAGACCCCAGGTACTTAAAGTCCTCTACCTTCTTTACTTCTACTCCCTGTAACACCACTGTTCCACTTGTGCCCCAGTGGTGTTACAGGGAGTAGAAGTAAAGAAGGTAGAGGACTTTAAGTACCTAGGGTCTACGGTACATTAATTAAATATTTATTTGTACATTTCAGCATGGCAAAGGTTATGTTTGTTAAGTAATATTTGAGATGGAATGTATGGTTATAATGATTTATTTATCTAAATTTATCTAAATCCTTATTTGTATATAGAAAAACAAAGTTTTCACTTGCAACATTTATTTCATACACTATGTTATGATAAACTAAATTACATTTAAGCCTGAAAAAACATTTTTTAGCTTCACTGTTGTATAACATCCAACCTCTTTTTCTACCATGTGAAGTTTACATTAAACTTTATGTTGCTGATGCACAAGAAAGCAAATATCAAATATGGGCACTCCAATAATTCTAAGCACATACACTGAACGTAGATACAATCACCAACATAACTAACCTTGTCCTTATTTTCTTCATCTGATTTCGAAGGTTTGCTGTTTTGGAATGGTACATGTATTACCAACTGTTAATTTAATGTCACTGTACAGCTTAAAACACATAGAGGAGAACATTAACTACCAGCTGAACTTCATTTGAAAGATGCCCACACTGACTAGTGAATGGGCCAGAGGGAGGGCCACTCTACCCACTCTAATTTGGACGCCTTGTAACGTCCCCAAGGAGTGAACCTGCAATTTCCCAAAGACAGGGCCTAAGACTTCCTATTGAGATTTTATCTTTCTTGGCTAAGCCATAAAGTCATTTCATCATTTCAATGAATATCTGAAAGTCAAGAAAGTCCCCTGCCTCAAAGACAACTTTTCTGAATTCACCACAAAGAAGGAAGAACTAATACCAAAATAATTTCATGCGTTTTTGGCAGTGCACTAACACGCAAGTGATTTCTATCCATTTATAATAAGGGACAGGGGAAACGCATAGGCAGACTCTCTAATGTTTGGATTGACATCTGCATTATGACAACAACCTGTTAACATGCAATAAGTGACCCCATTAAATTCAGAACAGCTTTTAATTCCACTCTTTACTTTCCATTTCTCACTCTCCCTCAACACAACACAATATGGTGATAACAGAGTAGGACATTTAGCAGGACAGATTCCATTACCTTTCTTTACCTTGTCAGGCATATTGGCTATTAACAGCAAGAAGGTTTTTTTTTTTTTTTTCAGATGTGCTTCTCTTTCACAGTTCATATTCAGTGTCTGAATGGAAGGCAAATGCATTACATGAAAGCAGCTAATAGATTTATCATTACATTACACTGATGACCTTCAGATGATCGTTTACCCCAGTGTTTCCAGAACATGGTTTGCTTATAGAATTCAAGCCTGTAAAAATACAGAAAATGCATGGCGGAATAAATCAGTCCTATAGCAGCCAAATCTTTTTGCCTACAAGCTCCAAATTTCAGAATGCCATGTTGAGCAAAATTTGGGATCAGTTTCCCAGACATGGATTAATCCTACCACAGTGTCAGGATTGGAGTGGATGATGCCATCATCCACCTGCTGCACCTACAGCCACCTAGACAAGCCAGTTGTAAGTAAGTAAGTAAAGCTTTATTGTCATCTCAGCCATATACATATACTGTAGTACACAGTGAGACAAAATATCGTCCTCGTGGACCATTGGTGCAACATAGAACACAACGGAAGATTACAAATTAACCTATTTATTTATGAATGTATTAAAAAATAAAACAATATAAAATACTATAGGGGGACACATTAGGGAGCTAATACCAATACAGTACTGTAAGCAGTATTTCAGTATATATATATACTAGCAGTTATAGCAGTATATATACTATCCCAGCTGTGGAGGAAGCAGTCTGCTATGCAGGTTCATGCTCCCTTAGTCTTATGGATTATGGACCATCTGAATGAAAGGCCACAGTGTGAGCAGCTACAGGGCTGTGTGTCTGACACAGTGCTGTGTACTGTTGGACAACAGTAGGGGAACAGTGTTGAAATTGTTCCTTTTCTCACTGTACAAATCCTGCTACTATCTGCATAAATTCTCACAAGACTCACAGAAATATAGGATGGCTATGGAAAGTTGTGTTGACTGTTGTGAGCTGAATCAGCTGCAGCACAACATCAACAAGATTAAAAAATGGTGTTGGACTTGAGAAGATCACGGTCTCTTGTCACTTCCATGTCCATTAGTGGGGTGGATGTGGAGATTGCTCAGGAATAGCAGTATCGTGGTGTGCACATGGACAATAAGATGGACTGGTCAAAGACCTGCACTTCCTAATAAGTTTTAGAGTGTGCAATACAATTTTGTGATCTGTAGTGGCCAGCACAATTTTCTATGCTATGGTGGCAGCATGAAAGTGGTACTAAGAGACTCAACAAGCTGATCAGCAGAGCAGGCTCAGTTGTAGTTGTGGGTGAGGAACTCATCTTTTAAAGTCCTCAGCATCCACTCCACAGTGTTGTGAGAAGCATAAAGTGCTCCCCTGAACGCCACAGAAAATCTTTCCTACCCACTGCCATCAGACTCCATAACTCAAACATCACTCACTCACACTGTGTTCTGTGGTGTGTTCACACATGACTGTAAGGGGCCACTTTACTTTATTACTACTAATGTCAATATTACTGATCTCTATTCCATGCAATAACGAACTTAGAGTAGAGAACAACATCTAACCACTATTTGTGCTATTAGTAAAATACTTAGCAGTAAGTTAAGTAAAATGCCTGCATTTTGTAGAGTATTTTTCTGCAGAGTTTTTATCTTTTATTTTAGGCTGCATGTTTAATATTGTTCTTGTCTCTGTGTCTGTGTGACTGTCCAGTTAAGCAGTTTCCCTTTGGGCTCCTAAAATTTTCTGATTATGATTTTAATTAATCTTCTGGTAGACACATGGGCTGTTCTGTTAAGTTACAGACAACTTAAGTGGGCACTGGATGGCTGCTTATTAAATGTTAGTAATGTTTACTATTTACAGGTATCACTTTTGTAAGCAGATCTAATACACTACCAGTAGAGATCCCACTTTTGGAACTTTTCTGCTGGCCCCGAGAGGGCCATATAAGCAATAAAATATTTACATTTTCAAAGGTGGAAAGTTAGCCTAGATTGCATTTATGTTTCTGACAGATGGTTTTATTCAAAAGAACTTCCAGTCATATTAATGTTACAGAGTTAAATACCACCAATTTCATCAAGCAGCTATTCCAAATGCATTTGGAAGAGAAAATGTGTCCTGTGCATGTCCAGAGCCTAATGGTGTACGTGAAAAAAACAAGCTGAATGCTTTGTCTGGTCCTACTGGGCTCGGGTTGGGCAGACCTTTATGTCTTAGCATGACTTTACCACTCTTGGTTCTTCAGAAATGTGAGTTAGCAAAGTTATCTGACTGGAACCCAGTGAATGCTGTTCATATAAATGTCAAATCTAGTTATGTTATAACTTTGATGGAGGCTATATGTAGTACTGAAAATCAGTTGAACTTAGTCAGTGTCTCGGCTGTCTTTTCGGGAAGGTGGTCTTTTTCTGTTTGTTATTGCAGTTGTTGATCCTACAGCTTTTAGAATGTATCGATCCTTCTTTGTGGCCATCCTAATCAGCTAAACATTCCTTAGAGATTCCTTAGAGAGATAAAACCAGTTTGAATGGTCTAACTACTAGGTAATAAATTTAAGTAATACAGGAGGAGCAGGGCATTTTAAGTAGTGATATTCCATTTATACTTTTCTCAGCTGAAGGAAGGCCACAAATTACCCACAGATAACATGTGGAGTAACATAATAAGCCTCTTTCTGATATCTGTAAACTTCAGTTATGTAAATAAATAGTTAAATGACCACATTTTTGCCTCTGCATCACTTCCCTTTTGGCTAACTTAAGGCTAACATTTAGCTCTTAAATTCTGCTGAATCATGTGACACTAATCATATGATGAACTTATAGCATACAATATTAGACAAGCTCAGTGTTAGACGCGTGACTTTCAGTGTTAGATTATATAAGAGGCTATTTTAAAGCCAAAGACAGACATCCCATGAAGAGAAGCTGGAGTGCATGTTTGGACAGCAGTCTCCTGTCCGCTCTGATCCTTCCAATGCAGCTTATATATTTGCATGTGGTTGGGCAGGCAGGGCAAGCAGCAGATGGATTCCCAGCTGCCCAGATAAAGTATGATGTGCTAGCTGATTTTTGCAGCTGGTTTTTGCAGCTGACCACAGACAAATCAATATGATGGGGTGTATTTATATTAGTTTTGTATTTATATTTAGGTTTTGTAGATTGTAGTATTGGTGGTCTTTGTCACATTTTAAACCTGAACCAGTGCTCTTTGGACACACTAGCACTCAGCTTTGCAGGATATTATTATTACTTATTAATTCAGTTTGCAGTACACTGTTAATCAGATGATCAGGGGTCAGGTATTTCTTTAAAAAATTGATTTTTGGGGTCGAGAGATCTCCATAATGAAGGGGAGAGAGAGTGGTTGGGTGAGCCACATTTTGAATTTGTGTGGAGATAGAGTCTTCGACATCATGGATAATGATGCTGGAAAGGGATAAAAAGTTTTAAAACCCAAAAGCGAAGTAAAAACCCAGAGCAAAACAAGACAAGTCAGTTTTATGTTTTAGTTCCAATTGAACAATCTGATGGCCTGAGGGAAGAAACTGATCCCCATTCTGGCAGTGGAGGGCCATATGCTACATAACCCTTTGCCAGATGATAGGTAGTAGAAGAGTGAATGTGATGGTGTGTGTGGGGTCAATGCCAGTGGCTTTGCGGATGCAGTGTGTGGTGTAAATGTCTGTGACAGAGGGAAGCGAGACCCTGATGATCTTCAGAGCTGTCTACACAATCCTCTGTAGGGTCTTGCGATCCAAAACATTATGATTCCCGTACCAGGCTGTGATCCGGCTACAAAGAATGCTCTCTATGGCCCCTAACATGTTGAGGATAGGGTGTGGAAGGTGTGCTCTCCTCAGTCTTTGCAGAAAATAAAGATGCTGCTGGGCTTTCTTGGAGATGAAGCTGGTGTTGAGGAAACACATGAGGTTCTCCGTGATGTGAACACCAAGGAACTTGGTGCTCTGGATGATCTCCACTGAGGAGCCGCCGATGCTCAGCAGGGAGTAATCACAATGCGTCTTCCTGAAGTCAATAACCATCTCTTTTGTTTTATGTTGGCCCTTGCTGTTCTCAGGGCAGACTTGTCACCTGATTTGAAGGCTGTGTCATGGCTTCTCAAGAGCGTGTACACCTCTGCAGTCATCCACGGCTTCTGGTTGGGGCATGTGGTGATGATCTTGGAGACTGTGACATGATTGATCCACTAACTGATGTAGCCAGTGACTGATGCCGTGTACTCCTCCAGGTCGGTAGAGCCGCCGTAGGTTGCAGCCTCCTCGAGCATGTCCCAGTGCTTAAATACCAGAAATGTTTTTATTCCACCCAGTGAACAGTCCAGCATATTCGCCCCCTCGCTGGAAAGTACTGATGAAATTTAGAGAGAACTGACTTTCGATTTGCATAATTCAAATCTCTGGTGACTATAAACAGCCCATCAGGATGAGTGTTTTGGAGCTCACTGATGGCTCTGTACAGTTCAGCCAGTGCTTTGTAAACGCTGGGTGGGATGTACACCAAAACTATAAGCATGGTGGTGATTTCCCTCAGTAAATAAAAAGACCTGCATCTAACAGTCACAAGCTCCAGCAGCAGTGAGCAGTAGCTTGAGATCAGCACAGCATTCACACACCAGATACTGTTGATGTAAACATGTTGTGTTGGACCCAGAACTAGTGCGCTGGCATCTTGGTTCAGATAACCAAAACTTCAACCAAAACATCAAACCAAAACTCATAACCTAACTGCAAGACACTACAGTTCAGGTCAGTCATATGACAATTGCTCTATGTTTCTCCATGTATTCTCTGTGCTTCTCCATATATTCAAATAACATTGTTATCATATATCATGATGTGGGGAAAAACGTAGTGACCTAGCAGACCACAACATTTCTGAAAAGGGAATTTGCCAATTTGTTTCTTTTATGATGGAGAGTGTACGTGAGGAAAACAATGTGGATTTTATTAACAGTAGGTCCATGTTTGAGGGCAAGCTTTGTCACTTGGTTCTGGACAGTATCTACCAAGATGCTGCTGTTAGTGTAGCTAGCTGGCAGTGTGGCTTAGATCGCCACTACTGACAAACCAGTGTCAAGGCTGGGAAGCAGACAAGAATAGCTAAACCAACCTAGCTGCTAGCTACCCTGCGTCGGCTCATAGGTTCCACTCTATCGGACCATGTCTTTGCCCCAAACCAAACAGAAAACTCAAAAAGTGTGTTCTAATAATTTAATCAATCTCTCTCAAACAACCAGCAAAAACAGCACCTTAGATCTAAAGCTGGGACTGCTTAATATAAGATCATTCGCTCATAAACCTGTTATGGTAAATTAAATAATCTCTGATCATAATCTTGACACTTTATGTCTTACTAAGACCTGGATAAGACCTAATGAGTTTGTTGAACTAAATGAGACCACAACCACAGACTATAACTATGTACACAATACTAGACTAAGTCATTTGGGGTGGGGGCAACAGTTCACAAAAATGCTCTAGACAGTAATCGGAAAACAGATTAAACCTTTACTTCGTTTGAAATTCTTCCTCTTCTTCTTAACTATACTGGATACAAAGACCTCTTTTCTCTAATTACTGTCTACAGGCCACCAGAGCATTAAATAGAGCTATTCATTGTTTCCTTGCCGTTAATAGTGATAAAATAATAAACAGAATAATCACGTAGGAGCTTTTAATATGCACTTTGAGAAACAACATGTTTCACTGAAATCTGAATTTGTTTCAGTCTTAGATACTGTAGGTTTTACTCAAAATGTCATGGGGTCTTCTCACTTCTGCGGTCCCACCCTTAAATTAACCCTGACCCTTGGTGTCCTAGCTTTAATATAAGTACATAGTCATAGAATTACATCTGCCACAGCTTTTGGTTTTATTGAAAATCTCCCAGATTTATCAATCCCAGTTGGCTCTCCATCTGGTCCAACAGACTTAGAAAACCTAATTGAATGCTTAGATAACACTCTTTGATCCACATTTGATAACACTGCACCTTTAAGATGTAAAAGAGTTATTGCTCCTTGGTACAATGATCAAACATGTGCCTTAAAGCAAAATGTTTAAAAATTAGAGCGTAAATGATGATTAACCAAGCTGGAATCTTTCCATTCTGTCTGGAAGGAGAACCTTAGAGATTACAGCAGAGCACTTACTGCAGCATGCTTAGTTTATCTATCATCTTTCATTTAATCTAACGCATAAATCCTAGATTTCTAGGATTAATTCTAAACTAATTAGAAATCATGGTGGTACAAAACATCTGATAATTGCAGTTGTCATGGTGTCTGTCGAAAGGAGCTGGAGGAGACACATGTGCCAGAATAACCAAAGAGGAAAAACAGAAAAACAAGGCAAAAAGTGACAAAACTGAAGAATCCCTCAGGCTCATGCTCAATGATAAGGCTCCCTGAAGGCAATGACTGATCACAAGAAAGAGTAAACAAAATGCTTTAACTCTGTAGGGTGAACAACAATCACAAACCAAGCACTTAGCCAGAGGGCAGGAAACAAGGTCAGAAGAGCTTGATTTAAAATCAGTCTCAAGTACACGTCTGTAAAGCAAAACAGAATATCTGTGAGAAGCATCAGCAAAACAAACACACACAAATGCAAGGAATGAGAGAATGCATGGAGAAATAAACAAAGACAATGCAATACAGTAAAAGAAGGAATGTAAAATACACTGAAATACATGAAAACAAACCGGAGATAGGGAAAACCACAAATTAAAAGAGCCCAAAGCTCAGTAGTCTGGTGACTTTTTTAACAATACATTCAAAGCCATTAGATAAGAAATTCAAAGAAGAAGTCTTACTCCATCACATCTGCTGTCTAATACAGCTGATGCAGATACTAATCAAAATTTAGCTGCAGCAGAGAGGCTGATAACTTTTAATCCAGTTCAACAGGCAGAACTCAGCACAGCTATCAAAATCTGCTACCTCCACACTCAATTCAGTTCCTACTTAAATTAAGTCTTACCAGTAATAATCAGGCCTCTTTTAGGAATAATAACCTTCTGTCTTATTGGTGAATCGCTTTTTAAGTCTCTGTTAAAGGGGACATATTATGCAAAACTCACTTTAGTTATAATAGGTCTATGGGCTATACAAAACATGTTCATGAAGTTCTTTGAACAAAATCACTCTCACATAAAGAGATCTCACCAGCTCTATTCTTGACAGTTTCAGTCCCTTTCAAAATGAGCCATTTAACGACTATGTCACTTTTATGCAAATAAGCATAACCCATCCCATGCTTATGCTGCGCATTTAACACACATAAAAATGGCAGAAAACAGAGGCGCTATCCAGCCCTATATCTTCGGATTTGTGTTGTTTTTTGCAGCCAATAACACAACACTTCCTGAGTCACTTGCCTTTGCCTGTAGCCGTAGTGCTCAGCGTCTTATGCATGCTCAAAAAACCAGCAGACAAAATGGCAGATCTTCAACTAATCTAGTGGGTGGGGCTCGACAGGTGAGGGGCGGTACTATGCAAATTTCTTCATCCTGACATCACAATAGGGGAGCGTCCAAATGACTCATAGAAGAATATGATTCCTGACACCAAAATCTTTCAACTGACTCACAGAAAATGGATGGATGGGTTTTTTTTTCGCACTTGGAGTGTTTATAGGAGTAGTAGAGACACAAATGGAAATACAAAAGGATGCAAAAAGTGAGTTTTGCACAATATGTCCCTTTTAAAGAAACCATTTGAATCAAACTGATAGAAACTAAACCTCTGTCTGAACAGACACTATCAAAATTTCAGTGTAGCTGCCTTCAAATGTCACGTCACCAAAAATGTTACATCTCAGTTTCATCGAGTGACTCATCATTTACGTCCAAAAGACCACTCTCAAGTTGTTGATTATAGTACAGGAAAACCATAGCCCTCAAGTTACTGCATGATGTGGAGTGCCTTCTGCTTGACATAACAAGCTTGTAAATACTATTGCATCACTCAGCATCAGCAGAATTGAACACCACATCCTTGTAGCGCAAAGCCAGTTTGCTCATGACGGGGAGCCTCTCTTGTGCACCATGCCAAATAACATCAAGGTTCACAGTCCCACTCACAGCTGCTTGGAGTGCTGCTGGTCCAAACTTGCTGAAGTAGTTGTTCTCTTCAGACGGTACTGAAGAGAAACCTGGGGCTATTTGGTATCTTGGTTGGATGACTCTCACCTGCTTCAGAAACTCAATGCAAGGTCATGTATTTGGTCAGCTTTTCTTCAGAAGCACTGAATGCTTGTTCAACCTGGTTGATGACCCTGGATTTCTGCTCTTGAGGCAACGAGAACTGAGAGAAGTATTTAGCCCAAACTTACTTATGAAGCTGTTTGTTCACCACCAGGTTCATCTGCATGTCTTCAAGGAAATTAAAGACCTTGTCACAGGAATTTTGCTTTGAAACACATCTAACATTTGCAACATCAATTTGCATTTGTCTGCAACAATGCTCAGCTGGACCTGTAGACACATGACTTGCAAAGGATCTTCAAATATTTCATGACGTTTCTCCAGTGACTGCGGAGCACTACGGCCGCATACCTGAAAGAGAGAAAAAGGAAGAAAGACAAAATAATTTGCAGTGAGATGATAAATACAATTGGTCAAAATTTCACTTGTTTGCCTTTTTAATAGTAATAGTACGGAGACTGACAATGAATCATCCATACATTTAAAGTCATCCATTAAATGTAATTTAGCTGTTTCCCACAGATGAACTATTTACAATACAGTTAATCTTCTGATGTATCACTACTTTTTTGCATACCAGCATTTCTGACTGAAGAAACTCCCGGTACAGAGGGAAGTGCCTTGTGTGGTGTTCTGCTGCAGAGAACCAGGAGTTCCAACGGGCGGCACAAGAAGTGGGTGGCATTGTTGCTTTACAGCTTTGCAGATTGGCTGCCAAGTGAGACATACCTTCTTTTTCGCCCTCCTGCCATGAAGAGCATCTAACTAAAGTACATCATGAATGCACTGAGTTCAGTGAAGGGTTTGCGAAATGCACCACCAATCAAATTCTTGATGTGCAAATTCACGATGTGCAGGTTATGTGAACTGACTGTGGAAACAAGGACTTCAAAGCTTCCCGATAAGCTTTCAGCATGTAGGCTGCATTGTCTGTATCAAAGACATCGACATTTTCATTGACAATGTCATACTTTTGAAGTGTTTTGACCACTGACATTGAAACCTTGGAGACAGCAACATATGCTAAAATTCTTCCAGTCATGTTTTTCCAGAGGTGCAACCAAGATGTTGAGCACACATCTGCCCTCAACATCTGGTGTCTCATCAAAGATGACAGCAACTGGTTTCCCCGATACTTTTCTTTTCAATTCTGCCTTTTCCTTAAAATAAAGATCTCCCAGGTATTTCTCTTTGAGCTGGTGAGACTTAAGATGGTCAGTCTTTGAAAGAGATATGTTGAGTGCCATGCACATATCTTCACATATCTGCAAAAACACAATTACTTATTGACTTTATATAATAATGAGCAACCACCACCATTCACAACATCAGATCTGCACCAAAATGATAAGCCTAACAACTATACTTGCATGATGACATATCAACCTGAAAATAACTTGTTAATTTACATCAATTACATGGATATTTACTGTTAAGTAAATCATAGTGGAAACAAAACAATTTACCCCGTTTAGTCATTCTGTGGGGTGTCTAATTACTTCTTTATGACTTTACTAATAAAATCAATAAAATATACAATATTACATTGAAATAAAGTGATATTACAAATGTTTATGTTAGCATGCTAAATGCAAATGTTATCTCTTTCTATTTGGTGAGCTAGCGTTAGTTAGCTCTGCAACCTGAACAAACTTGCTATAGCAAATAGCCTGCGTTCACTAATATGAGCGCTTCTCACCTTGTTCCGTTCGGCTGCTGCCATGGTCGATCTAATTTCCTCTTCAGTCATCTGTATCTGCCTTCTCATATTCAAACTTTTGGCTGTCTTCTGATGTTTGTGTCCTTGTATATGGTAATTTACTGTGGATTTCCCTCGATGGTCAAGAACTTTATTGCAGGGCATGCAAAACAATTTGCCCCCATTCTTGTGAAGAACTGAGAGATATTGTTTTGCTCAGTCCTTTGCACTGAAAAATAATGAGACTTACCTTTCCCCTTTTTGCTGACCATCATTAATTAAAATGATGCATGTCAGTAGTGATCGTGCATGGGAAATACTGCCACCAGGAGTTGCAGAATAGTTGTGATTTTACATGAAGGATTTTAGGAGATATGCGACAGGATAGAAAATATGTGGCATCGTGAAAATGTGCAGTAAATTGCTGATTTCACAGGATTTTCCCCGATCGCAAAATCGCAAAAACTGGAGGGACTGTCTAATCCACCATTTTACCTAAGATTTTATCTAAGAATCATAGTTATACTCATGTTGGTTTCTGCATAAGAGTAGCATATATGAAAATTTCCAATCGGGATTCTGGCCTAATCACAGCACTGAAACAGCATTAGGAAAGATGTCATCCTTTTTTGCCAGCTTCATGTTTATCAAACACCAGATGGCTGAAATGTTTAGCGACTATATAGTACACACTTTTAATTATTTTAAAATGTAATTATTAGGGATGCACCGAAATTATTTTTTTGGACTGAAACCGAAAACCAAAATGAGGAAACACTTGGCCGAAAACTGAAACCTAAAACCGAAATAAATTATTATTATTAAAATACTAAAAGAATAAATCTGTTACAAAAACTATGAAAATATTTATTTAGAATTCAGACACTGCACAATATAAAATAAAATTTGAAATCAAATATTTTACTTGGCCCCACTCATGAATAGCCTAAAAGCAAGATAGCTGAAATATTATACATTTAAATGTCTTCTCTCATAAAACTAGTGAATTCAAGTGCATTTTAATATTCTGAGCGAAGTGCATTCAGAACAAGTGCTTTAAAAACTGGTGAAAGATATACGACGTTCTCTGTAGGCCTATAACAAAATAGTATATCAAAACAAAGACTGACATAAATTAACTGTAATCACTGGAAAACTTCCTTTCCTTTTCAAAAACACAGACAGAAAGGGACCATTCTGTCATACGCGAACACACCAGCACACAGTGTGAACAGCTCGAAGTTCTACCTCTGCATTTAACCCATTCACCAACTGAAGCATCCAGGGAGCAGTGTGTGAGGACGGTACTTTGGTCAGGGTACTCCAGAGTACCTAGCGGTCTTGGGAGTCAAACCCGCAACTTCCTGATCGCAGGGCGAGAGCACTAACCACTAAACTACCAGCTGCCCTGTGAGTGGAGCGGCTCGAAGGGCCTCTTCTGTGCTTCATACTCTGCATGGCGATTGGGATGTTTTGATTTTCTATGATAAATTAACCCCGACGTTGAGACAAACAGCTTTCCACGTGTTTTTTCTTAGAAATATAGAAATGCGCCCACACGGCAGACACGGGCGTGCAGGCTGCGGTTGCGTCATCTGCGTCATCACTGTCATCATCAAAACCAAAAATGCATTTTTTGCCATTTTTGGTCCGAAAATTTTGGTGGCCAAATTTTCAGTGCATCCCTAGTAATTATTCATTTTCCTTACTTGAGTGGTGGTAATTAGAGATCCAGTATGAAGTTACTCAAATTAGGTATGCTTTTGCGCCATGAAGACTGAAAACTGCTGCGCATTTTACTGTTTATCCTGTGCATGCATACTTGCGTACCACTTATGTCGACCCCTGTTCATATCTTTATTACTTCCAGACTTGATCACTGTAATGCCCTGCAGCCAGGATGCTCCAACAAGAACCTAAATAAACAGAATGTGGCAGCAAGAGTCCTCACTAGAAGCAGGACTCAAAACTACACAGACTCCGTATTGATCACACAATTCTTCTACTAACATTTAAAGCCCTGAATGGCCCCAGCACAGAATCCCTCCATGATTTTTTGCTACGAACCTCCACACTCACTTAGATCTCATTATGCTGGTTTCAAGTCCCCAAAATACAGAATCCCTTTTAAGTCTTGGTTTCCCCAAGGTTATTTTCTCCAGCTTTAGGGAGGTTTTCCTTGCCTCACCTTTGGCTTTCTCACTAGCACATGGATTCTGTAAAGCTGTTTTGTGTCAAGTTGTAAAAAGTTCTATAGAAATAGCACTTAGATACATAAAGACAGGAACAATGGAAAATATAATTACATTCTCCAGAAAATACTCTGAAAATACCTTCAGAGTATTTAAATACAGCATGCCATATACATAAAATGCTGTGGTCAGTAAGAGAGGCAGATATAAATACTATAGATAAATAAATAAAATTACTGCTGAATTAGTTTACTGCTTAACACAAACAGTGGTTTGGAGTTGTTTGAAGCAGTGATATTGCACACAATAAGACCATTGCATATAACAGTAATGATATTTCACATAATGATAATGATTTGGCAGACAATAAAAAATTGTACATTTGAATAGCAGAAGGTTATTGCACATATTATTTTGTGGGTGTGTGTCTAGGGAAGAGGTTTGAGCTGCTGTTTTCAAGTTGTCGAGTTCCTCACCCACCACTGAGTCCACCCTCTTGATCAGCTTGTTGAGCCTCTTGCTGTCTGCTACATTCATGTTGCCGCTCCAGCACACCACAGCATAGAAAATGGCGCCGGCCACCACAGACTCATAGAAAATCTGCAACATGGTGTTACAGAGTCTAAAAGATTGGAATCTTTATAGGATGTACAACCTACTTTTACCTCTCTTGTGTGTGGCCAGAGATTTGACCAGCTATTTGACCAGTCCCACTTATTACCCAAGTGCACACCAAGTTAACTGTAGTCTTCAACAAGCACCACATCCATCCATAATCTTCTTAGTTGAGCTGCAGCTAACTGAAAGGGATCTAGTGCTGGCCTAACCAGGGGGCAGTGAGTGTCCAGGATCAGTCTCTCAAAGACCTTCATGTGGTGTGAGATGAGTGCTACTGGCCTGTCATCTCATGGGGCACTGGCGTTTTTCAGCACAGGAACCAGAGATGATGTTTTCCATAGCAATGGTACTTGATACTGAGGCTCAAGTTGACAATCCCCAGCAGTACTTCACAAAGCTTGGAGACACAGAACTAGAGCACCTGTGGGCTTATGCCATCTGGACTCAGTGCCTTGGCAGGATAGAGTCTGCATAGTTCTCACCTCACTTGGTCATCAGTGATGGTGATAGACAGTCTGTGGGTGTCAGAGTTGACATCAGCAGAAGAGAGAGTGGAGGCTCTAGCAGGTGAGATGGTGGGGGTAGGAGAGAGGTAGGATGAATCGTTGCATTTTCAGTGAGGCACTGATGGGGGAAGCCAGAGGGGCATTGGGAGTTGTGTGGGAGCTGAAGGAGATGTTGGAAAAAGGCCTGTTGTCAAACTTGTTAAAAAACACATTAAACTTATTAGCCCTCTCAATCAGTCCCTTGGGTGATAAATTTGCTAGTCTATGATTGTTTCCCTGTCCTTTCAAACATCCCTGGTGTTGTTCTGAAGCAGCCTTTGCTCCAGGTTTCTCCTGTAGCTGTCCACTCCCTCCTTGAACTTCACAGATAAATGCCTTTGGGGAAGCATTTTACTGGTACAATGTCAGTGTCCTTGCCATGTGGCTTATAAAGAGCCTCCCAATTGCTAGTCTCCAGACAGTCCTATGGGGCTGCATTGGCATGCTCTGACCACTCAGTCTATTGTCTTATTCTCTTTGGTGGAACAGTTCATGAACTGTGTGAAGGTGCTAAGTGTCCTGTTCAGAGAGGTGCAATTGAAGGCTCCAGAGAACAAAAGTATCCCAGTGCTTCATCTGGAGTCTCGCGGTCAGAGAGTGTGTGACATCACATGCTGTTGATGCATTGGTTGATAGAGGAATGTAAAAACAATGATACATGTGAGAACTCTCTACGATTGTAGCTCCACTGCTCACAGTGAGCAGTGGGACTACACACATTCCTTAAGCACTAAGGGACCAGGGTGGCACCATTGCACATCATGAAAAACAGCGGGTCATCCCCCTTTGCACTTCCCATTATCGTGCAGATTTTTGTGCCATGTTTCTGTCTGAACACACAAAAAGTTAGCAATGTCCATACTATCAGAAATATGTTCATGCAGGCTTGTCTCAGAAAAGCACATCAAACTGCACTTGTGAAATTCCCTGTTGTATCCAACAAGTGCTGTAAAGTCGTCTATCTTATTGTTCAGTGACTTCACATTGTTTATGATAATAGAGGGAAGATAAGCCTTGTATCGCCTCTCCCTCTCCTTTTCTCCAGACAGTTGCCCATTCCTCACTGCTCTTATTACTTGACCTTTTGCTCCTCTATCACCCCCTTTACATCTTCTCATCCTTATCTCTGACGGAATGTCCAAAATTATCTCTCCATGACTTGCCCCAGCAAGATCACCTGGTTGTGTGTGCAAACAATCTGGTCACTGCAGCTAACTGTGTTAGTATTAGCAGAAAACAAAAAGCTGTAAACAGCAGAAGCACAGTAATAACTCTCTCAAACATCATGGTTAGAGAGAGCACAGCCTACTAACATTAAATATACCAGATTATCTTTGTAAAAAGCACTAAAAGACAGGACTAAGGGCAGTTGTAAACACGCTGCTGCAGTCTCACGCCTGGGCCATGATTCAACTTGTAGCAATATGTCTGCCAAATGGTTGCCACCAAAGTGGAAGCATATAATTGTCTAAAGTGTCTTTAAATGTTGTTGGATTAAGACTGACCTTCACTGGAAAGGAAGGAAAGCCCAAAACTTAGACCCAGACCATTATGCCTCCTCCACCAAACTTTCTTGATGGTACTCTGCATTCCGGTGGGTAGTGCTGTCCTGTATCCACCAAACCTAGCTCCATTCAGTTTTGTCTGCCAGATTGTGAAGCATGATTATTCACTACAGAATACACATGTCCACATGTCCATAGGGATTTAAGGCTTGTGTGCAGCTATACAGAAACTTATCATGAAGCCCCTGACACATAGTTCTTGTGGTGATGTTGCCTCCAGAAGCAGTTTGGAACTCTGTAGAGCACTTTTTTACCCACTTCAGCACTGTCCAATCCCGCTCTGTAAGTTTACAGACCCACTCTTCAAGGAGCACCTTGGTGACTAACCATGCCTCATTTCTGCTTGCTTATTTCTAAAAATGAAAAAGAACCTTCTTATCCCCATCCCTTCCTTACTTTAGTCTTAACTTCAGACTTTTCTTTGATAGGTGTTTAAGTGGTCTACCACATTGTGGCTGAGCTGATGATGCTTGTAGGCCATTTCAGAATAATAGCACTTACAGCTGAATGGGGCAGATCTAACAGGGTAGAACCTTTTGTGCAGGGCAGAACTGATTGTTACAAAGATGCCTTCCAATAACAGCAACTCATTCAAAGTCGTTGTGCTCTTCAGTACAACCCATTCTATTGCTAATGCTGGTCTGTAGAGATTGCATGGCCACATGTTTACTTTCATGTGCTTGTTAGCAAGAGTACTGGCTCAAACACCTGACGTCTGTAATTGCTAGGATGTCCACTTACTTTTGGCCATGTGTCCAGCAATTTAACAGCATTATGTAATCATTAACATTAACTATCATGATATCAAGAAGAATAAGCTGTCATGACATCAAACATTATTACACTTGTCATAACAATTAGTCATAGTAACATGACATAGTAATACTGCTGAACATAACCTGTCCTGCTCCATGAAGATTATCCACTGGTGTTCCACAGGGCTCGGTCCTTGGACCGCTCCTCTTTTCTCTGTATACTGGTTATCTTGGGGATGTAATAGCTTCACATGGTTTTTCCTACCAATTTTATGCTGATGATACACAACTTATTCTCTCTTTCTCTTCCAGCGACAACCAGGCCTCAACCCACATCTCAGACTGTCTGGCCACCACCTCGAGCTGAACCCCAGCAAGACTGAGCTCCACTTCATCAAAATGAGTCCTTCACCAAGCCACGACCTCATCCTTTCTGAAAATCTGTCTTTCTCGCCACAGGTTTACCAGATCTCCAGAACATGCAGATACCTTCTCTACAACATCAGAAGAATCTGACCCTCTCTCACCACGAAAGCTACACAGTTACTTGTGCAGTCTCTGGTCATCTCCAAACTGGACTACTGCAAGTGTCTACTGACTGGACTTCCACTGAAGGTAACAAAACCACTGATTCAGAATGCAGCTGCGAGGTTAGTCTTCAATGTTCCTAAGTTCACTCACACCACACCTTTACTAAGGAACCTTCACTGGCTCCCTGTGGCTGCTCACGTTAAGTTCAAGTCTTTATAATTTGCTTTCAAGGCCAAGAATGGACTTGCACCCCCATACATATCAGTATTAATCAAACAACGTGTCACTTCTCGTCCTCTCAGGGCTTCAAGCATGGCTTATCTTGAGCCTCCGCTGCTCAGAAGAAGAGGAAGACACGCGTCAAGACTCTTCTCAGTCTTGGCCCCCCAGTGGTGGAACGAACTCCCTCTTCTGATCAGATCTGCAGAGTCCCTCGCATCTTCAAGCGTCGCCTGAAGACCCATCTCTTCAAGGAGAACCTTAGTGACTAACCATGCCTCATTTCTGCTTGCTTATTTCTAAAAATGAAAAAGAACCCTCTCATCCCCATCCCTTCCTTACTTTTGTCTTAACTTCAGACTTTTCTTTGATAGGTGTTGTTTTGGTGTACCTAGCATGCAGTAACTTGGTTGAATAGTGGACGTTGCTCTAAGCATAGCTTTACAGGTTTAAGAAACATGAAAAAGAACCCTCTTATCCCCATCCCTTCCTTACTTTTGGTGTACCTAGCATGCAGTAGCATGAAGTCGCTCTGGATAAGGGTGTCAGCTAAATGCCGTAAAGGTAAATGTAAATGTCCTGACAACTCATGACAGTAGATAACATCTGCCATAGCATGGTTATGGTAGGGATATTTCAGAGATATTTCAAGCCTTTGAATATGACTATATTTGTGACTGTAAACTACTTAAAAGGCATAAAATGTTGTTTACCTTCTGTATGAAAGGATAATCAAGAACCATTCTTAGCATCTCCACAAATACAGTTTTTTGTCAGAGGGTAAAAACTGGAAAGATCAGTAGTAGGGTAGGGTAGCTGTCAATAAATATAAATGACAAGTGGAAATGTAGCCAAGTGTTGAAAACCCTCTTCAACAGCTCTGGACGGCATTGGCTTATTATACTAGATTTTTAAGAATCTTCTCACAGCCTCTTGTCAACCAACAGATGATCTCGTAGTGCCCTTTTAAATAGGAAATGTCAGATCAAATGCCACAGTGAATCTCAGTCCTGCAATGGAAGGGCAGGCATGTATGCTAACAAATAAGAGTCTCCTTTGGTCTGAATCACACAATGTGCAATGTAGAGCCAATACAAAGGATAAAACATGTAGGGGTCCCTAAATGTAACCTAGGAATGATTAAAGTTATAATTTAGAGGTTTATAGTATTTCATTTTTTACAATTATTTAAAATACATTTTAAAGGACACTTTGGCATAACACTCTCCACCCACTTGTCAACAGGGTAGATAGTCAAGGAAAGAAATTTTGAAACTTGAACTGCACTGTTAAAGACCAGGCATTGACTCTCATGTTATGATTCCAAGAAAATGATTAGGTCAATGAAAATCATTCACATTTAAAGTCTAAGCAAGACTTTAAAGTATAAGCAATTTGAGTTGTAAGAATTTAAGACTGCTAAGAATCTAAATATCTAAATTAACAGGTCTATTATGATGGGATTTTCCCTTCAAGGGTTTTGTTCTCTGTAAAAACATAATGGAGGGTTCTGCTTTTTAAAATCTTTGTATTGAACCAAATCCCATTCCTGGTAAATGTCATAAAATTAAAATAATAGATTGCTCAGCACTGTATTGGTCTCAACACTGAACATAGTGATTGTAGCTCTTACGCATAAATGATACTGTGACAGAACATCTCTGACCTGTTGAGGGATGGTCACCACAAGACATGTGAAGATGTACTGTGGTATCTGCACCAAAACATTTGCAGTAGATCCTTTAAGTCCTGTAAATTGCAAGGCGGGCCTATATGGATTTGACTAGTTTCTTCCAGCACATCCCACAGATTCTTGATCAGACTGAGATCTTTGAATTTGGAGGTCAAGCCATCAACTTGAATTTCTTAAACCATTCCTGAACAATTGTCCCATATAAATGTTGTCCTTTAGGTAGGTAGTGTATGCATGTGCATCCATGACCTTCTCACCAATTCACTGTTTGACCTTCCTTGGACAAATTTTGGTAGATACTGACCACTGCATGCCAGGAATACCCCACAAGACCTGTCATTTTGGAGGTAATCTAAGCCAGTCATTTGTCCTTCACAGTCTAGCCCCTGTCAAAATCACTCAGATCTTTACGCTTCCCAATTGTTCCTGCTTCCAACACATCAATTGTTCACTTGTCTCTAGATTAAATATTGTGACTGAATATTACTGTTGAATTTGATCCTTGAATTTGAAAACTGTAAAAAAAAAAAAGGATTGGTATGTTTCAAAGTCCTTTGAAGAAACACTAAGGTAGCATGTTTTACCCAACAAGCTCATTACGAAGTGAGACAGATGGATTACAAGCTTGGCCAAAGTTTTCTCTTTCAGCTGATGGCAAAAACAACAACTTTCAAGACACCCCCTAAATTACTGGAAAAGCACGAAGAGGGTGGAGGAGAGTTGTAGGTCCAACTGCCATGAGTTGTAGGGCTCTCTCCTGAATTATGCCATTTGTTTTCCAATTCTAATGGCCTTGGAGGTCTGCTTTCAACATATTTCACAAAATCCCCAGAGAAAGAGGCAAGAAAGAGAGGGCGAGTGAGCAAGTGTGAAGGGGGGTGGGAAGAAAAAGTGCTTTGGGGGGCATCATGTATTCCTAATGGAGTCAGCTTCACAGGGCCGGTCCTTCTCCTGCAGAGACTCCAGGAACGAGGACACTCTGAAGAATCTCTCTCTTTTTCTCTTTATTTCTATCTCTGTCACTTGCTTGTTCTCTTTCCCTCTGTCCCTCCTTATTTCTTTCTCTCCTTCTCACTAATCTTCTTGTTCTATTCCTTTTCATGTGTACAAAGGTCCACACACAGGGAGGGCCAGTGTTGCAGCTGTTTGAAATGTTCTCTGATCTCTTTTTATTATTCTCTAAAGGGTACAACCTAAATATCAAGAAAAAAAAACACAATGTACAAAAATCTACACACTTGAGATCTATACCTGAGCATTCTAGACACCGGGTTATACACCATATGTCCTAAGGTACCAAGGTACCCTTTATATGGTGATTTCAAATACTTTAAGGTGGCCCCATTGCTGACAAACATAGCTTGAATAATCTCCTTAAAAAAATACTGTCAATAGAATGGGACACTCTATTGCAGCCACAAATGAGCCTCAGGTCACCATGCTCAATTCCAAGTACTGGCTAAAGAGCTTCAAAGCCTCCTGGTGCTTTTTTATCCACTGGGATGAGCCGGAGTGTTGTTTGTGATCCTGAACTAATTAAGCAGCATCAGTATCTGACATCACTTATGCTCTTCTGGTTGAATGCAGTCAGATCCAAACAGCAATGTTCCAACATCTAGTGTAAAGGTATCCCAGAGGAGTAGAGGCCTTTACAACAGCACATGAGTGCAAACACCTTTAATAACAGCTTTGATTTCAGAAGAGAAGGTGTTTACAAATCTATTACCACGATCCAACACCAGCACCGGCCCAGTGGTGGTCCTGTCGGGGTTCTGACCATTAATGGACAGGGTAAAGGGGGCTAACAAATTAGACCACCAGTACATTGGACTGAGATGTCTTACAGGGTGAACCAAGCTAAAGTGAAGATTTGGGAGTTAAAATGATGATCATGACAAATACAACGAACATAAATGCTAAATGCCAAGCTACTTTGTGGTAAATATTCACAATTGGTTACATTTGATTGGTTCCTGTTAGTAGTGTGTCATGATAAATGTCCCACTTGATGAACACACTCACACATATCAGCTCTTATATTCAATATTAAAATTGAAAAATGACCAAAAATGAATTATTTAAAAACACAAGAGTATATTTCATCTTCATACACTGTTTATTTAATTCATTACATATGCATTTAATTGAATGGCGGAGGGAGAAAGTGGGGGTAGTAGGGTGTTGTGGAGCAGACTTTAGAAAGAAAATGTCAACACGAAAGCAAACATTTCATGCAGTTTAGAAATCCTGACTGGACACAGATTTCAGGTACCATCATCTGGAAAAAGATTATTGTCAGCGTAACTGAAAGCACTTTACATTTTGTCATCAGCCAACACTTTGGCTACACCAGAGGGACTGTTTTTATGGTTTTACAAGAAAGCCTTTGATTTTCATCTGCGTGCAGACAGATTACTCTCCAGATTTCCCTTCTACTCTCTGGACTGCTGTCACCCCACTCAGACATTACTCTGCTTGTGCTTGTGTGTATGTGTGAGCACTCCTCTCACGCTCAGATTTCATGACTTGATGGCTTCTCTTTGTGATGCCGTGGCCTGATAACTTATCTATGTGATGCTCCTCTGCTCTGAGTAAAGGCCAGTAATCGAGGAGAAAAGCAGCCGGTGACAGATGCCAACCCCTTGGTGGCTCGATATGGAAGAACGATATCCTGCCTGAGCAGCAGGAGGAGTGACAGCAGGGTCTCGGTTGTTGCTGAACACCAAGTGCCAACCTCTAAGCAAGGATGCCATCCGGTGTCTGGATGGTCCTTATTATTTTATATATCATCCATATATTTATTCTACATAAATTTAGTTCTAATTTGATAATGTGACAATTTTTCAATTTTAGAATTTGGAGAGGACAATCTGAATAGATTTATTCTCATTTGTTCACATTATATGAGAATGTACTGCCTTGTAATAAGATAAGATAAGATAAACCTTTAGTAGTCCCACAAGTGGGAAATTGGACAGAAACAAAGAGCAGCAAAAACAATAGAATAAAAACTACACAACAGTACAGTATAAAAAGTACACTATACAATACAAAATGTCAAAGTTTGTAAACTCAGCTAGCATAAACTTTCTCAACAAATTCAACACGTCTCTTTTAGAGAACAAACCATATAGTGTGTGGTTACTGAGGAAACTGGAAAAAGTGCAAAACAACTATTTAGGACATTTTCTTCCTAAGTAATGTTTTTTCAACACTGCTGCTTCACACTCCAGCTCAGTTGGTGGTTTCAATGCACAAAATGCTGGATCATCAAATACCATCAAACACTAAAAAAGAATTACTGGCTCGAGTTACCTCGTGTTTGTGATTTTGACAGCTGATGGAGTGTAACTTTCTAGTGATAAACTTGGAAAGTCACAGAGGCCATCCAAACACACCACAAGCCCCTCAAATGGAACCTGGTATTTTTCAGGAAATGAGAGAGTTGCCCATCATCCCCCTCCCCTTCACCTTTTTTACACCCTCTCCTGTAATGGAGCAGAAACCATCCCAGTAGGCCCTGGAATGGATTGCACAGCTTCGCTTATCTCTTCCGACACATGGCTGGGTCTCAGGAATCAATTCTGCTGCCGATCAGCAATAAAACCATTGCTGTATTACACCACCCACCACTCTCAGTGACCTGGCTCTTCGAGTGGAGGAAGCCGCTTCAGACACAGCTGCTCAAACAGCATAGCTGCCATAGCCGTGATTAAGACATTGCAGGAGAATGAAAGAGATAGAGACGAGGCCAGGGAATGGCACTGCTCCCTAGTGGTGACAGACCATATCAACCTAATACAGTAAACCCCCGACAATCACGAGGGTTACGGTCCAAGAGCACACGCGTATAGTGAAAAACTGCAAAGTTGTGATGTGGTAAAAAAAAAGCCTATAAATGCCTGTTTTTATAGTATAAATCCTAAATATGCCCCCAAATATGCTCCCAAAACACTTTAATTTCATTTTAAACTCAGCTTAATACTTAAAGAAAATATAAAGGTAAACCCCTATTTGTACTGTACAGTGTACAGTACAGCGACTGTACTGCAATTCATGCAAGTGCATTCTCTTTGGTATAAGCAGGTAAATACAGTAATAATTTTGTTCAATTTACAGTAATAAAAATTCAGGCCTTTAAGAAGAACAAATTGAAAAACAAGAAAACACACAGAGCAACACGCGAGACGCTCCACGAGGGAAATTCTGGACTGCAGCTGCCAGAGATCCGTCACAGGGCAGCAGCCAATCAGGCACATGGAGAAATAAATAACATTCTCGGATTGGCTACTTTCAAACCTGCCATCTCTGAGTACAACGGTATTTCACCATCCCAATATGCACTTTCTTTGTTTCTCTCCACAGTACCAAAAAATGTATAGTTATTTTTACATGGAAATGTAGCTGAATTTACAAAATTAGTGAGTTATAATTTTCTTAATAATTAAGCACTATAATGCATGAACAATTATGTATTGCCACGAAAAAGCTGTGACATCCGCGCCTCGTCCACCACGCCCCCTCGTCCTCGTGCTGGTTGTTTATGTCTGGGCTCATTCTGTTCAGGTCCGTCTGATTGGCCTGCTAACTGCCGCACTCAAACATGAACAACCAGCACAAGGACAAGGGGGCATGGCAGACGAGGCCCGGATGTCACAAAATAAATAAAAAAGGCAGAGAATATCTGCGGTTTCCACAAATGTGCGGGGATTTCTGCGAACAGTTATTAGTTTGGTCCTCAAAAAAAAATCAGGAAGAGACTGAAGCCGCAACTGTTGAACCGTGTATAAGTGGGGGGTTACTGTATATCACTTCACAGCCCCTCTGCCTTTGTCTGCTACAGTACGTCAAGTTTATCAAGACAACAGACTAAGCCACTGTTGCTGTCATTCACTAAATATTAAAATATTTTTAAACAATAAGAAGCATAGGAAACTGAAGAATGAGACATTGTGTGAATATAGTGGATGAAAATAGCTCATGTGGACCCGTTCACAGATCAAGTCCAGCAAACTGTGTGCACCTCTTGGTACAGTAAAGACAACAGAATGCTTTAAAGTTAAATTGCATCCAAACCAGGGATATAGGTGTCATGTAGCATTGTGACAGTAGGCATGGGGCCAAACAAGAGATTAAAAAACAATTTTTAAATGTCTTTGAAACATGTGACAGTTAATAGTATTTTTTTCTTTTTTTTTCAAGGCCCAAAACTTTTTTTTCCAGGCACTTAATTTTTCCATTGCATCAAAGGGAACTGTACAGTTAAATGTCTAAGGTGTTCTTTGTAGAAGATATGGATTAATTTAAAACTATGAACAGACATGTGAATAGATAGATGTATGGAGGGTTGGAAAAACACACCCTTGAAGAACCATATTTTATGCTATGTTTTTTTTTTCATTTCGTACTTAACATTGTTGAACACTGCAAATAGGTTTATTATTATTATTATTATTATTATTATTATTATTATTATTATTATTATTATGCCCGCTTTCAGTGAAGCTTTACATTAATTCAGAACACCAGCCATCAAATCAAATATTTGCCCCCATGTTCGATTCTACAGAATATAATCAGTATGAATCTAAATAGTTATACAAGCAGACTCACGCGCTCCATCTTAGTCTTGTTGTGTTCTTGTGCTTCGGCAGAAGGTGGGTGAGGGAGCACTGGAGAGTGAAATTATGAAATATTGATTTGTGGCCTTTATGTTCCTGATGTACATTTTCTCAAGGTGACAGAGATTATGACATGACGGGTGTTCGCTGGAAATAAACACGTTTTCAAATCAATGAACTCAAGGAGGGAGAGGAGTAAACAAAACACCTACGAAGGTCACAGCTTAAGGCTAAGCAGGAAATACTTGTCGGATTACTGGCTGTGATTACATAGGCGGCTCTGATTTAATATTTAGATTGTTAGCCGCTTTAAAATTACTTACAATGTCTGTCCATCACACTTTTCTCATTTACAGTTGGGAGTGTAGAGTGTTTCTTTTTAAGGAGACTGACCCTCAGTTAACCCTTGTAGATATCTTCTTTGCAGCAAGAAAAAACTTACCAAGCAAAGTCACACTGTAGGAAGTACTGCTCTTATGACCTTAAAGCAACTCATATTGTTTTATTGCTTTGGACTCCTTGCAGATCTTTCCTTATTCTGGTGAAATGCACTTCCTGCAGGTATGATCTATTATAAGGCTGGGGTCTCTATTATTGCATTACCCTAGTTGCCTTAGTTCCAGATACTGCAGGTACACATACAAGATGGGCTGAGTTAAGCTAGGCAGGTCATGAATTAATGCATAGCAAACAGTTTTTGTCCAATGTATTGTGTAATAAAGCAACAGGCAACTTGAGTTAAAGGGTATTGAAGGGTAAGGGAATATGACTGCACATTGCAAATCAAGATTTTTGTCCACTAATTTGATCCACAACACTACTTTAACTTGAGACAGAACCTTCTACCTGATCAGGAGTAAGATCTATACAAAATTTTCATTACATTTAAAATTAAGTAATATGGCTTCCTATAGATAAAGTGGGGGAACCAAGTGTAAAAATGCCTAACTTATATTATCATGATACAAATATATCACCTAACACCCTGACAAGCACCCGGAACACACACTCTCTCTCTCTCTCTCTCTCTCTCTCTCTCTCTCTCTCTCTCTCTCTCTCTCTCTCTTTCTCTCTTACATGACAGGTAGTCTTACATGACAGTGAAGACTCATAATGTGGTTGAAGTTGGCTTCTTATACTGCAGCTTCATTTTCTGGTCCACATTAAAATTTCTTTCGAGTCATTCTTTTAAACATATTCTTTTTGTGCAAAAGCATTTTTCTTGTTGATTTTTATTATCTTTCTAATTAAATTCTATTTCTGGGATTCTCCTTCTTGAGGGTATCATCTCACCCCTTTAAGGTTTAAAAAGAAATGTTGCATTGTTGGACATCCTTACATTCATCCATTATCTGAGCTGCGTATCCTTAACCAGCTTCACAGTGAGCATAGGGTGAAAATCAGAGAAACGGTGGGCAGTTCATCGCAGGGCACACTGCTCCCCACACACTCAGACCTCAGGGAAATTTAGCATCTCCAATACAGCTGACATAATGGGCTTGCGGGGGGAAACCAGAAACCCAGAATGCATAAAGGAACCTCAGTCACCCCAGCTGGGAATCAGACCCATCTTGATGTGTGGTGACAACGCCACCCACTGTGCAGGCTTTAAACTTTACAACCACTGGAGATATCAGCAAACCTCAAATTCCACCTTAAACAATAAAAAGTGATGGGAATTTTGAATCATTTTATAAACCAGGGTGTTTGGATCTTCTTCAGATAAATAAACACATATCCTTATTTCAAATCGTGCATTGGATCATGCACTGGAACTAGTGTGGTGCTGCAGCCAAGATATGGTCCTTCGTGATCGTTAAATATGAATTAAACTCACCCGATCACCCTCAAAATGTGGCTGCTGGCTGCTTTGACTACAACTTGCCAAAACCAGTGTGAGTGCCTCAGTAAGAAGGCTTCTCGTGTGCTGTTAAAGTGATGGATTCCCTATAGACCATGATATATGTTGGCAATATAACTACATCTTTTCACTCAGCCCTGCAACATTCATATCGGAATATTGATTCTCTCCTTTTTGGCATTTAGCCATCGCTCTGATGTATCTTCTGTCCTGACTAACATATTTGCAGATAGCTCACTAAAAAAGCTATTTTCTGGCCATAGACCAGAGGACAGTGTGCCTACCATTCCATACCTCGTCATCTTTACTGGCTGGATGTGCCCTCTACTTCACCGTGTGATTTTTAAAAAAAATTTTAGAGAAATGTTTGACAGGTAGTGGAGAATGTAGAGAGGATCCAATTGCTAAAACCGAGATTTTATTTATAAACCCTATTAGACTCTATACTCCACCTATAAAACCTAAACCAACAGAGTGTGACACAACATAGACATATGTGTCATGGTGGGCCAACAAATTACCAACTCACACACAGGGGTATAAATGCACACTGGTAAATCTGAACAACTGTGGCAGCGCAGTGTTACAAACAGGTAGGTGAACATGCTGAAAGGAGGGTGGGAGAGGAGCAGAGCAAGAGACTCGCACAAGGATCAGGGCATGACTAGGGATCTAAATAAACACATTACACATAAACAAAGACAGGGCATGAAAGGAGAGCATGAAACAGAATAAGGAGTGATAGAGGTGGAACAAAACGGGATGAGACTGTTACAGAACATGGGGTAAAAAGGCAAAGTCTGAATCAACAAACACCAATGCGGAGACCAGGGGCCCGTTTCAGAAAGGAGGTTCAACCAACTCGGAGTTTAAACTTGAACTCTGAGTTGACTTACCAAGAGTTTAAAAACTCAGAGTTTTCGGTTTCAGAACAGCTGATCTGAGTTAGGTCAATCAACTCTGAGTAGACTAATTCAGAGTTAAGCGTGTACACCGCGA
>JBBIGA010000022.1:3095102-3110581 GCA_037576975.1 Alestes dentex | reverse complement strand
TGGATATCAGTACAATTGAAAGTTCTGTGTATAGCTTTTTAATTCACATGGTAAAACTGTATGTATAAACAAATCCAACACCTTATGTGGAAGCATGCTTTGACACTCCTTCTGAGGCTTAAGAGTGCCATTAAGGTTACCATTTATTTCCTGCTTATTCCCATTTCAAATGTATTTATTCCTTTATTTCTCGCAAGTCCTTGGACACAGGAATTCATTTATTATGGAGATACTAGAGCAAAACCCTGCCTAAAACTCCCAAAATGGACATTTATCTGACATTGTGACTAATTTGAGGGAAAAGTGGAAGGCACTTAATGTTCTCTTATGTTCTCTAATGTTCCCTTAATATGAATACATAAGTACTTTCGTGCACTTTTTTTATATTCCTAATAGCTACCCCACAATCCATTTTGGCCCTATGATATCTTTAATTAATTCTGAATTCTGAATTAATAATGAATTCAAAATTGTCAAGGCATACATGTTTGTGGAGATGCAGACAGGGATGCATTTGAACTTGCACTTTTTTCATAACAAAAAAAAGGCCAAAACTCCCAGGTAATCAGCTCATGCTCTCTAATAAATCCTCTACTGGACGGAAAATAAGTAAGGTAACAGATATAATATCACAGATTAAACAAAGAGGAGTAGCTGAGACATGTCCAAATGCGGGGCTGACAGCTATAGAATTGTGGCAGGAAAGCTGTGCAAAAACTGATTGTTAAGTGAATGACATCTTAACTGATTTTATCTTTTTTACTTTCACAGGCTCTGGTACCTAAATTCTCTGAGTGTAAAGTGACCATTTGTCATATGCAAACACACCACAGCGTGAAAAGCATGAAATTCCTTCTCTGTATTTAACAAATTCACCAAGTGAAGCAGTGGGCAGCCAGGAACACAGCACCCGGGGACCAGTGTGTGGGGACGGTACCTTACTCAAGGGAATAATATGGGGGTTTTCCACTGACTGGTACCAGCTCAGTTCGGTTCAGTTCGGTTCTACTCAGTTCACTTTGGTTTCGGACCGTAGGTTTTCCACTGACTGGTACCAGCTCGGCTCGGTTCAACTATACTCGCTTTTTTGCTTTTCCATTATTAAAATCTGGTACCTGATACCTGGTACCTGGTACCATTCTTGGTACCACCTTGGCCGAGGTTCCAAGCGTGCTGAACCAATACTAAATGATGACGTGTACATATTGGAGGTTATTGATTGGTGGTCGTTATAGCAGCCAGTTACATGAAGGCAATACTTAAATTGTAGCAGAAAACTGTGGGTCCGAAACCAAACTGAACAGAGTAGAACTTAACTGAACCGAACTGAGCAGGTACCAGTTAGTGGAAAACCCCCACAGGAACTATACCGGGTACCAGGTACCAGGTAGAAGATTTTAGTAATGGAAAAGCAAAAAAAGCCAGTAGAGTTGAACCTAACTGAGCTGGTACCAGTCAGTGGAAAACCACTATTAGTGGTGGCACTAGCCTTCTGATCACAGGGGCAACACACTAACCACTTGAGTTGTGTTCACTTATTAATTATGCAGCTGTATGCAGAAGTTTGTGTAACAGCAAAAGTTTGCCCATCCCGATGAGTTCTCAGAGCTTATTTGTCTTTTTTAGGCCTATATTCATGTCAGGTATAATTAAATAGTTCCAGACTATAATTATATGACCTTTTAAACCTCTCATGTGTTTACACTTAACAGCTATGGGCTTATCTAAGCAGCTGAAACTAAAGATAATTGACTGTAAGAGAACAAGAGCAAAATACTTCGTACCTGCAATTTTCACTGTCTTAAATATCATTAAAAAATAAAAGATAAGAAAAACTACTGAAGTGAGGAATGCAAAGCAACCCCCCCCCCTCCCCCAATTACAGCTACAGGAAGATCTGGCAGGAACAGGAATAGTGATATCTTGTAGTATATATATATCTTGTAGTATATATATTTTGTAGTATATATATATATATATGTATATGATATATACTACAAAATATTGTAATGTCCTAGTAGCTAATGTGGCTTATAATGTCTTTAAATAAACGGATTAAGAAAAGTGGCTAGATATTACAAGAACACAATTAATTGCAAATACAAATTATCAAAAACAATTTCACTATCCACAAATTATATATTATTGGAAATCTGTGATTAGATCAGAAAACTGTGCACCAATGATGACCAAGAATTCTGTAAGAAATAGGATACATTGGATAAATCAGGTAATAAATCAGGAATTGAAAAAAAAATGTAAGGATATAAAGTTGTGATTTAGCCCCAACAGGGTGCCTACACTAAAGCACATGCCACATTCTTTATGTTAACCTCAGCAAATTGAATTAATTCAGAAAATCTGCAGCATTGTCATATTTTTGTTCCAACTAACTGGAGATTAAAACACTTTTCTCTGGGGCAGCATTCAGAACACCTACATAAGCACTGTGTGATGTAAACTTATAAATGAGACATTTATAAAAGATGTTATCAAAACCCAGAGTGTACATAGTTAACATAGCACAAATCAGGCTAGACTACTAACCAGTCAGCAGAGTGTAGCCTAACTGCAAATAAAAAGGCATTAGCTGTGGCAGACAATATATTATATTATATGGCACACCGAAGATGAAGCATGTTTTGCAACACTAGCAACACTAGTGTGTTTGAAGGTATAAGTGCACAGATGAAACCACATATTAGATTAGGTTGATGAATTAAACATGTAGTTCTCCAAAGCTGCAAGACCAGCACTGACCATGTAATTTCAATTTCGAATGCTCACATTTCATTGCTTTTTCATTTTTTGTTCTTTTTTTCAGACTTTTTCTCCCAAACTGACTGTTTCTTTACAAATTGTTCTGATTGGTAATCGTTCTGCTTATTGCCATCACTGCTGCAGGTTTGGCCTTGCAGTCCAGAGTAAAAGCAAAACGCATGAACGTACTTGGAGAGGGCGAGTCAGGTAAATGAGGGCTTTGTCCCCAAGGCTAGCATGGCAGCATGTTCTGTACTCTACAACTTCAGCTTCTGACCCCTCACCACGGGGCTGAAGCCATCAGATCAGCTCACTGCACCGCATGTCCTTGAGGTGTCTCTCTCTCTCTATCTCTCTCTCTCTCTCTATCTATCTCTCTCTCTCTCTCTCTCTCTCTCTTTCTCTCTCTCTCTCCCTCTCTTGTAACAGGATGTAGTCATCCATTAAAAGCTCCCTTCATCCACAAAGTGACCCCGCCGGCCCACTTTCTCCTCCTCCCTTTTGCTCTCTGACCCTCTCTCCACCTACACCATTTTTTTTACCCCCCACCCCGAAACGTCCACCGTGAATCACCTCAACAGGTTTATTCCCCCTGAACTGATACGGGTTAGTGACTACACCACCCACCTACCCCCAGTCCCTTATCGACCGGGGACAGAAGAGAGAAAGTGAAGAAGTGATGGCCGGACAAATGGAGCAAACTGCAGCACACAAGGACCTGGATGTAACGTGACCTGAGGCCTAATCTAATAACACAGCAGGAGAATACCCTCGGTTCTTATGACATGGATTCCAATGGAAACATATCCCCAGCTGCTGGCGCTGTTGGAATAGTGTCCTTTCACTGACTTTTCCACAGTTTGACAGTAATTTCTTAACTTTCCTCTACCTTTTACTGAGTAAACCATCAGTTCTATATCATTGGATAGCTCTGTATCATTGGACAGACTTGGAGAAGACTAACTGCCAGTTCCATTACTCCAGCCAATGGACGGCCATATTGGCCTGTATCCCACCCAGAGAGAGCAACACCTCTAGTGTTCTAAGTATTTTACTCTGTATTTCTATGCTGAAACCATGCTTGCATGTAATTTTACAGGGTCTACAGCAGGAAGTGGACAAAAAAATGTACACAAAATGCTTGGGGAATTTCCTCTCTTACAGGCAATACACTATAATTTCATTTCTGTCTAGATTTTCTATGTCAGTGTTTTTCTCCCTCTGCCCACTGAGAAAATGGCAGGTGGAGCTACCTACTCTTTTTCACCAAACTCAGTCTTTTAATCCCATCCAGACACATATCTCTGTGATTTTCCAGGCAGATGCCACATAATTTTGGAAAAAGGGTTTTGACTGCGCTACTCATCATATTTGGTCTCCAAGTGGTAGAACTTGCCCTATGTATTATACAAACATCTAAACTCACTGAATATGCAACTCAATTGCTCATCCTGCAGAAAGGTTATTTCCATTTGCATATGATTGTTTTCTTCATTTTAATGTTAACTTTGTTAAGTCTTAAGTATGTATGCTTTAAGCATGATTTTGAGTGCAACATTAAGCAATTAAAACACACACTGTTCTTCTAATCATACAAATCGTGGCATACTGAATTTGTAACAAAATGGTCATTCATTTAGCAATGTAAAATCGTACTGGAGTGAATGAAATGTAATTGAACTGAACTTCGTAAAAACTGACCTGTCCCTGTGTTTTGCCCTGTGGGCACTAGGACAGACTCCAGAACTTAGAAAATAATTTAAACGGAATTGAACTGAACTGAATTGAATTGAACTGAACTGAATCTATTTGAATTGCTGACCTTCATGTCCAGACTCTCTGTCTGAAATGTTGGCAGAGACAGCCCCACAAACACAACCTGGAGACTTGTCGGCTCCTCACTGCCCTTAGGAGTGCTTCAGTGCAAATATGCTAATAGTGTGTTAACTGCAGGGCGCAGAGAGCATTAGCACTCTACTCACCGGTTTTTAATGTCAATTAAAATCAAGAGCGTGACAAGCCCTCCATAAAGCAACTGCTCCATGACAGTAGCCGCTCCCTCTGGCTGCTCTATGGTCCTTGAATGAGTTATGTTAATGGCTGCCCCCAGTGGCCAAAATGCCATTCCGATTTGCATATGGCGCCTCCTCTGTCTCCGCTGGCTTTGGGAACGGTGGGCCTTGCTGGACTGACACTTTATTGGATTGGATTGATGCTTCGTGACATCTGCCGCGGCAATGGGGCTCACTCGATCTTTTGTGCTCCCTCAGATTCGATAGACACAAATGGAACTTGCCAAGGCCTCATTTGGAGCCACCACCACGGACCTGCTGTCCCTGCAGGCAGGCTTGATGGGGAAAAGACTGTGACTGATGTTTATGAAATGTTCAGCGTCGTTTGGAACACACACTCACATGTTTACACCCCAAATCGCTCACACAGAACCCCATTCTGGTGCATTGACGTACTGCCTGCAAGCTTGAAATGAACATACTGCACTTTAGATCATACAAATCATGGCACACACAAGGAATAATCACAATAAATCACAGAGTACTTAGACTATTTCTGTCTTCTTGTGTGAGGAAAGAGAGAGAACCTGGACTGCCTCTTAGTATGATTGTAAGCGGAGTGTGTGTGTTAAGAGGGTGGATGAATTAGACTCTGGACTTCAAGTGTTAATATTGTTCATGCTCAAGGATCTTTATCATAAGGTCACCCCTAAAAGCTGAGCAATTTTAGAGCAACAAACAAACAAACTATAAGGACATAACCATAAAGGAGTATGATGTAACATCACATAAATTATACATACATGGATTACTGCAGTATTCTTATCAGTATGCATATTCCTACACAGATTTCCTGTTTATGAAGCCAAGAGAGAAAACAAGAGCTATGGAACTGTATGTTAATTTCTTTCAGCTAAGACATTTCTTCTGTTGTGCAAGTTATGGCTCAAAAGCCAGGCATAGCCTGTTGTCAGATGTTCACAGGTAAATTTGAGTGAACAAATTTGGGGCTCACCCTAACTGAAGGAGGGCACAGCCCAGCCTATTTGCTTGTCAGTCGTAGGGACCGATCCATCTATATTTAAAGAAGGAACCTGCCTCTCTCTTCATAGCCACACAATGGAGGTGGATTGGGTTGGGGCAAGTTTATTTAGGCCTATCCTTCTTTTTCACTTTAGACAATAGGGTCTGTTTTTACAAATCACCCCAGGAATAGGAGTGCTGATCTAGAATCAGTTTTTATAACCTAAGTACAGAGGAATCTTATCCAAGATTAGTCCTCCTTTGTGAATGCAAGCCCTGGTGTAAGGTTCATTTCATAATTCACAGTAAGTCATATAGTGTTCTAAACCACATCCACTGGAGCTGGCAGTAATTTAATGGATGTGTTTATGGAATGTGTTTGTGTTTATGGAAAAGACTTTTGTTGATTAGTTACATTTATCTAACTCAGCTCTAAACCAAAGAAGCAGACTCCAAACAAACATATGAATTTGACTTTCTGGTGAAACTAGTTTTTAACCGGAATGGTTGCTGTTTCTCACCATTTTATCATTTCCCTCCTCATTGCAACTGTTCTTCTTGTAATTTGCACCTATCCTAGTTGCTTAACAGTAACCTGAAAAGGAAGCTAAAACATCAACAACAATTACTTTTTCTTCTTGGCATGTTAAATGTGACACAGCACCGTTAATCTCTTCTGGTGCTATTTTACAAAGCTCACAGAATCCAAACAGATGGAAAGTATTTTGAAAGATGTATGACCAACCCCATTGTAGCCTAATTTACTCAAATAAGTCCACGAGCTAAGAGCCCAGCTACAAACCAACCTTGAATGGACAGAAAATAAATCTACTTAACAGGGAATCATTTCAATTAACCACCTGGATGCACACTTTCAAATAAAGCAAACAGCAATATGGCCAAGTTAGAAATTGCTTTCAGAGTGTAGAGCAGAGCAAAGAAGTGCATCAGACAGGCTTAAGATGACATTTCCGTGTCTGTCTGTGTAATAAGAAGGAAAATAACCTCTACGGTAGAATTTGTCCGATCTGCTGAGGTTTGTTTTTGAAGCCTGTCCATGCTCAGCTTTGACCAGATGACTCCTATCTGTAACCCTTGTCCACACGGCTGAGGGTAAGGAGCCTTCAAAGAAGGATTTTTTTTTTTCTCTACACAGCTATGTCCCATTGCCAGATGGGATCAAAAACTACAGTGAAATGGAGGAAGCGAAAGCATTATCCGTCCTCAAAAGCCACAGCCAAAATGCTCCAGATCTGTCTTCTTGAGAAACGGAAACAAGCGTGGCAGCTCCTCTAGCCCATTTCAGGCTCCTTCAGGCTCTTCAGGCGCGTCGGAAAAGCAATCTCGGGCCGACAATCAGCATGTAATGAGAGTAAGAATCTCCCCCAGCACAAAACAAACCACTGCGAACAACAGTCTGTGAGATGCATATCTGGTGAGCCTCCCTAATCCCATTTGCTTTCTGCCTCCTTTCGTTTCCCTTGTACGGCCGCTGCGGGACAGAGAGGCCTCTCCAGAGCAAAAGGGGCTAATCAAAGGGGGATTTGTCTGTTTTATCAGAGGGCTACAGAGTGCCTCTCCTTTGTGCCCAGAGGAGATTAGGCTTTAAAAAAAAAAAGCAGAGAGCGAAATCAAGACCCCACACTGAACATGCAAATCTATTTGTGGTAACAGAAAGTCATTTCGGTTGATCAAAGAGCTCCATGTTCAAACATAAGTGAGTCAACACAAGTGGACTGTCCTAGTAGACTGCGCTTAATACCCTCAATGATAGGGCTTGACATCAGCAGTTCTGAGCTATTCAGCTTGTCTTTTCTAGGCTCTCCGCTGAAGATCTTGGTTAAATTCAATTAGTGCTTTTTCAGTACAGTCTAGAGTTTGGTTTGGTGCATTGCTAAATGTCATATGTTGCTATTAAAAAGCATATATATACTCATTTAAAAAAAAAGGTTTTCAGCATCTGTATATTGCTGCTTAAATTTAATTACTACAGTAGTTGTGCTGCTATCAGCATAATCGACTGCAAACAAACACTTCCTTTACTGGAAGTCTTTTACATCGCATGGAGGTGTGAAACTTTAGTCCTCCCTTCCTTTTATTCAGCCACATTGGAGGACTTTTATGTCATGAACTGCCCATTTAAGGTCCTACCACAGGATCTCAGTGTGGTTCAAGTCAGGACTTTGACCAGGCCACTCCAAAATCTTTGTTGTCATTCAGAGGTGGACTTGCTTTTGTTTCATTCTACATAAAACAGCCGAGCTCAAGCTTTGTATCCTGTCCATCTAGGTTCCTTTGTGACTTCCAACTTCTGGAAAGATTCAACACTGTTCCCCGTTTGAAAGAAGCTGCTCTTACTGTGATTTGCTCCCAGCCCCAGGGCCTTAGACGTGACTGTAACTAGCCTTTCTACCTTTCTTTCTCATCACTTTTGCCAGTAAATAAACATTTAACACTGTAGTTTGTGTTCACTCGGCTTGTCTTTGTTTTCTGTTTAAGTTTGGGGAAGGTCTGAAACGTGAAAAGTGACAAATATGCAGAAATGGAAGACATCTGGAGGGGGACAGCTACTTTTCAAGGCATTGTAAATATTGGGCATATTCTTAATCACAAATATTCAAAGTTACACCACAGCATTCCATGTCCTTGCAGAAGGCACTGGTGGCCAAACACCTGGCACAGCTGCGAGAACAGATTAAGGGGGCATATGCTGCATGCTGCATTCTGGAATGCCCGTCTTGGGACTGGCAATAAAGGTGGTAAGTAATCCACCCACCCCAAGCCCCTTCGTCCTTACCCAGCGAGCCGCTCCGTGCCAAGCCCTGGAGATCAGTCAAGGATACGAGGCAAAACCTGCCAAGAGCAGTAAAGCATAATATTCCTCTGTTAATGAATGGATAGCCTATGCTATGACTGGCTATCATTTATCTGCACTAATGGAACATAGCAAAGCTGCCGTTCCAGGGCCAGTTTAGTCATTTTCAAATGTTATGGTTGAGGTGTGAAAGACTGTTCCCAGAGCAGCTCTCAGGGCAGGCTGCATCCTGAAGCTCATTTATATCCGATCTAAATGAGTTGGCTGACCTGGCCGAATCTCAGGCACATGGTAATGTCTTCAGTCTTAAACCTCCTTATGGCCCTGACCTTTATGGGACCTGAATGCGCAAATTGCTCTTCATCACAGGAAGGTTTTTCCAAATCTGAAATGTGCTGTGCACCAGTCATTATGCCTCAAAGCAGTCATATATCACTTCCGTGATCTCGAGCTATATAGATTTCTAATATGGCGCTACAATTGGCTGAGGAGGTGGAACAAAGAGGGCTCCTGAGCCGGGGAAAAGAACATTCATAGGAAACTCAATATGATCGATGGAGAAATACATGATGACAAATGGCCTTGGATTGAAGACCTAGGTGGAATGGGTTTTCTAAGGTCAAACAGAGTTTTGTTGAAATTTTATGAGCTGACATAAGCTAAGAGTTGGTATGTCAAATCATAATACTACATCCATATTTTGGTCTAAGTCAAGCATGATGGACTTTTGCTCCTCAAACATGATATTACAGTTGCTAAATAGGAAGACCATGATAATGACAGTTGATACTGAAGCGTCTAATATTTGGCTGAAAGTGAAAGGTGATGCTGAGCAAGGATGCACAATGACATAGTAATCATCACAAAATAATGCAGCAATTGTGTAGATACCTGGTTACTATCAACAACACTGTGAAAAGTTTTGACTCTGATCAAACCACTCTGATCAAACAATAATCAAATCACTATGAAGAAAATCTTGACAAATCTGCAGAATTCCTCTTCAGTCAAGCATGATCTGTATTCAGTAGGTGAGTAATAGAGAAGGGCATTTCAGTCAAATTTGATACTGTTATTTATAAGGCATTATTTCAAAGATATTGTTAAAATCACCATACTCCCTCTCCACAGCCAAAATATAGTCTCAAATATAAACCCTAAAACTATGTGCCACATGCCAGATGTATTATTGTACTGTATTAAAATCCATAATAAAAGTAACGGCTTAAGATGCACAATCAGAAAAGCAGCCAATATTTTTTAAAAATACAATCCAATCAAAGACAATTGTGTTTGAACCTGCTACTAGCCTAGTCATTTTTTAACCTAATACCTTTCAGCACCAACAGTGAGTTTGTGAGGACTTACGAAGATATACTGTATGATAATAATAATAATCATCATCATCATCATCATCATCATCATCTTAATCATCATCATTACAAAACTTTAAGATGTTTTCACAGTGTTTTCACTGTGTCACCTTTGCTATTGAGCTGATGAGTGAAGTTTTCATGTTAAGTAAAATCATAAAGCAGTGACCGTCATGCTAAGTGATGATTTGACGTTTTTGTCCCACCAAAAAGACAAATAGTGAGCAACTAACCTCAGCTTGACCCCACTGATAAGAGCATGCTGACTGTCAGTGGTTTGGTTCTTTAATATGAGAACATATAATGTCAAAGAGAAGCTTTATTTCCTATAAAACATTCTAATTTACTCTCTGAGCTTTTAGATTTTTAGGCTATTTGAAAATGATAAAATACAATTAATAAAACATTAGCACTGGAAGCTATCTTTAACAAAAGCCAACAAGATGTTCAGCCTTGGCCTGAAGCTCTGGCACTTCCTTCACCTACAAGGCATTACTTTGTTCTTCAAAATCACTATGAAACCTTGCTGAATACTTTCTTTTGAAAAGGTCATTCAGAGTGATCAAACTAACAGAAAAAAAAGAGTAGATGATAATGGGTGAGACAGTATGCTGAATGCTCTTTCTTCTTCTCAGTCACAGTTTGACGTGCGGGATCGCCTCCGTATTTCAAACTTACAGTTTCCTCTCTGAAGACAGCGGGAAGCCTGGCACCTTTGCTTTTTTTTGAAAATCGTCATGTACTCTTTGCATTCTGTTGTAAAAAAAAAAAGGGGGAAAGGAAAGGTGAAATAATGAAATGACAAAGACCTGAAAAGGTGGGACGTCCTTGGTCACAACAAACTCAAAGAGTTCGCCATAATTCATTTACCTTTTCTCTAAATAGCCTCTTTGGGGAGTGATATATTGCCCCCAGGCGACATGGAATATTGCAAAATGGGATACGGAGTTGTGAAAGTGGGGCTATATTAGATTCGCTGCCACCTCTAGCCCATGCCACAATTGCTGTCAAAGGAGCAGTTGAGCCAGAAATGACACCAAACTGCCATGCTTGCAAACTGTCTGCGAGGGGAAAGTGTAAGGACGCGGTAATTCTCCTATGAGGCATTAGCATTAGCAGAAAATGCATTAGCAACGATTAAAAAGCCATTGTGCTAACAACATGCCGTTCTCATCTAATCAAAAGGTCTATATTGCGTACCCCTCCTCCATTTTGCTATGAGGAAGGCTTGCAATTTTGGTGCACCCTTGGACTTAGAGGTTCTTAATCTTCTTTATGAGTCTTACAACAGGGGTTAAAATATGATCTAGATATATAAACCAAAGTGTTTAATCTACAGACTCAACTGAGCAAACCCACCCAGGTATAAGCACTGAGGAATGGATTAGATAATGTTCATGCATCTATAAGCCTTGTGGGGATGGGGAATATGACCACTAGCTTCGCTCATCTATCATTAGCTTCATGAGATATACAATCAGTGTGTGGGAAACATGATTAGAGCCCTTGCTGATTTTGATTTAGTTTTATCCCCAACATTAGAACATAAGAATTTTCTTCAATAATATGCGGCAATACTCCAAAAGTATGTGGACAGGCAATCCAATTACTCAGGTTCAGATGCTTCAGCCACACACATCACTAGGTCTATTAAGCCAAGCACATTGCCATGCAATCTCCAAAGACCAATACTGCCATCAGAATGGGTTGTACTGGAGAGCTTAGTGATTTTAAATATGAAACTGTCATGCAATGGTACTTTTTCCACAAGTTATTTCTTACATGTAGATCTGCTCAGTCCACTGTAAGGCCTATTATTGTAAAATAGAAGCACGAGGGAGCAACAACAACTCAGCCACATGAAGTACACCATTTAGACTCACAGAACGGGGCTGTCGAGTGCTAAAGCACATAAAACTGCCCATCTCTGATGATTCACCCACAACAAAGTTCCAAACTGCTTCTGGAAGTATCATTAGCACAGGAACTGTGTGTCACAAGTTTCATTAAATGGATTTCTATAACTGAGGTACAAAACCCAATGTCAATCCGCCTTTTTATCCATGCAGCAATCATATGAATAGCCATTTCACTTATTATTTATTTCAACAGGATGGAATTAACAGTAACTTAATACTACATATGTAATGGTTTGTTATTGGTAATAATTATATGATGTATACCTATTGTTAGAATAGTTATTGAACTCTATTTAAAAGCAAAAAAATATAGAATAAATGTGTACATAAATTGTAATGATTAAACAATGGCATTAATAAATAATAGTAATAGTGATAATAATAACTAATTATGCCATAATACATCTCACTGTAATAATTGTTATCATATGAACAGTGTAATGCTATTTCAACACTTTCAGTTATATTTGCAGATTATTCAGATGTTTTCAATAATGTTCAATACCTGCAGCCCTATTTAAATGTGACTACAGGAATTTGTATTGCATTGTAAGGCACCAGCTGCTCTTTTACTGTCTCCTGACCCTGCCAATAGAGACCCTTGTTTTAGTTCAGAATCAATCTCAGATGCAGATACATGAGGTGAGAGTAATTGGGTATTATCTTGATGGGTGTAAGTTTAATGATGTTTTCTGTGGAGATCGATCCCCAGGGCCATCAAGGAGGGAGGGCACGCATGGACAGCACACTTTGCCAAACACGTTTTTTTTCCATCTTTTAGTAATAGCTGAGATGCTCACAGGCTTCAAATGGAGGAAAACCATTATTATTATCATAAGTGTCCTGTCCTGCTGGGCACTTGTCGCTGTCATTTTTGCTTTTAGGGCCACCTCTTTAGGGGGCAGGGTGTTAGCTGAGTTTGAGAGACATTACAGCAAATACCCACAAACTCAGCGCAATGTGTCTGGTTTATCTAGCCGCTATAGCCATCAAACTGAAGTGCTGACATTCAACATCACATTACTGATGAACAGCTCAATTTACACAGGCTCGTCTTTGTAATTCCCATGTAAAAGCAAATGCATGGACTGTTTAACACTATTTGTGGCATATTTGCACTCATGACTCAAAGCCACAACTCCTGACTGCAACAAGAGGAAATCCAGCATTCTTTGCCAAGGTGTTGCACAGTGAGGGTAGATATTTTGAGTACTGTAATGAGGTGAAACCAGGCTGTGACCCAAACCTTGAGAGAGAAAAAAATCCTCCCAGAGGACATTCACACCGTAGGACACTCTGACCAGAGGATGATGTCATTCAAAGGTGAGGTGAGAATTGCTTGGGAAAATATTACTTTTTTTTTCATGACTGAGCTGCTGCATGATTGACAGGGCCCTCTTTAGGACGGTGGAATGCATGAGGTGATTATGATTTCCCCCGTGAACGAAAGGCCGTGCGTTTGCATATCTCGTCCTCGGCCATATTGAAAAAATGATGAAATGTGTAATTTTCATTCGAGTTACTCTGTGATGGCTCTGAAAGATGTACTGAAAGACAATAATCGTCTGGATGTAGACGGCACGCCACATACCGGTGAGAGAATTAAGATGAATGACAGTAGTATTAGCATTAGCTTTAGCTAATAATACAGGTGATAAGGCTGAGAACTGTAAGAGAAGAGTGGGGCAGACTTCAACCAAGATTAGTATTTTTAAAATAAAATTTGAAGCACTCTGAAAGGGTTAAGTGCTTTAAAGCATAAAATTAGGTTGTCTTCCTTTGTAAAGTAGCCTTACAAAACAATTAAATTTTACTTAAATTTTACTTTTTATTGTGACATAGTATGATCATTTCTAAGAAAGTGGCCAGTGAGTTGGTTTTTTTTTTTAATAAAAAGGCTAGTGTATGTTTCCAATAAAGTGACCAGTGAAAAATGAAATTGCTTGTGGCTTTATGGAAAGTTGCGGGTTGTTTTAAAGGGTAGATTAGGCTGACGCCCTTCTCCAGAGTGACTTACAGTCACTGGTTACAGGAACAGTCCCACTGGAGACACTGAGGGTTAAGTGTCTTGTTCAAGGACACAAGTGGGGGGGGGGACTGAACCTGCAACTTTGTGGTCATCAAGTTCACAGGCAGGTGTTTTACCCACTAGGCTCCTTCCACCCCAGTGGGTTCTCACCCCTCCTCTTTCACCCCTCACTGCATGCATTTCAACACGGAGGGACTGATGAATTTATGAATGTAGATGCAGTGCAATACGTAACTTGAAAGAACTGCAATACATGTTCACAAAGTGCCTGAATTTAATTTTTGACTTATTAAACTACAGCTTATTGACCTACGCATAGCCCCACCTATTAACTACTCACCGCTGAGGTGCAGGTTTTAAGGGACAGTAAAACAAAAAAGTCATCAACAAGCTTGAAACTGAACCAGAAATAAAAATGTAGTGATTAAGAGATAGTGGTGTTAATAAATAAAGTTCATTCTCATCAAAACATTCTCCAGTAATTCTACTATAGGTAATGGCAGAGCATTCTTTTTCAGATTTATCGCTAGTTTATTGTCATGAACACTACATATAAAACATAAGAAGGCACATGTAGGTTCACTGGGTGTTTCGGGAGTCTGGCGAGTTCAGAAGTTATTTCATGTCAAAACACAATTTGTCACTCTTTGTTTATTCAGTGATTGTATTATGTGGACATTTTGACAAATTTCCCATTTGAACAAAGCCACCTTTTCCTTTTGAAATAGTTATAGTCTCCTGTTTTGACTTGTGTTGACTTTCTGGTAGAAAACACAGTCCATTTCCCTGAGCTGTTTCTAAAATATGGAACACTGCTCTCAAAACTGTCTAATCTAAGAGTATGTTGTTGCCTCCTCAAGGACAGCATGACCCCCTCCCTAGCCGAAGAGGGGGGGGGACTCTTAAATGAGTGCACCAAATAGGACACAAATGTCACACAGGACAATGTGAGCCATATCAATAAATAGAAGTGTAAAAAGGAATGTGCTGTCAACAAGTGAAACATTTAGCCCCAGATGGTCTTGGGTAAATCTCATGAATAATAAGAAATCGCTTTGCGTGTCCTTTATTTCCAATGACATTTTTAAAAACATGTTAGAATGTCAGAAATTTACAATAGAACAGCTGGCCAAATATCATATCAAAGTCAGAAGAGAGTGGGAGAGATTGAGACAGGGAGAGATTTTGAAAGAGAAAGTCCCTAAATATCACAAATATCACAACCAATATGTATCACCTTGATAGCCACAGACAAAAATTACTTCTTGACTGGAAATATAGACATAAACTCTCAATATTGCAGTGTCTTAATCTATGAATAGACAATTAATCTGTTCATTGATAATCTGTTAATCTCACTTTGGAAGGAATCACAGAAAACAGCTCAGTGAACTCTCGTAAGTCTCAATTTTCCAACAAACTGGTCCCCCTTGCCCTCCTTTCTTTCATTTTTTTTACCACTGATCATCAGGTCTATATGATTTATGTCATTCCGGATCGTTTTATTTTTAAAGATAAGATCAGAAGATAAGAAAGTACTTGATTTAT
>JBBIGA010000022.1:3083205-3093487 GCA_037576975.1 Alestes dentex | reverse complement strand
TTGTGATCGCATTCTTCTGGTTTTAAGAGAAATGTGGTAACATTCATGGATGGCAAAGGATGAAGTTAAACGGGGTTGCTGCATCATTTGGTCCTTGTCAGATAATTCCTCATCAGTTCTTCATCAAACGTCAGGTTGCCCATCAATGTCCATGTTTTCATTAGGACATGAAAACAAAATACTGACCTAAGGTCCATGCTCTTACTGTCTGAGAAGAGGAAACTTTCTGGGAGACGGTTTGCACTAACAGCCAGTGGTAGTCACAATATTGGGAATTTGCAGCGGATTGATAAATCCTGAGTCCCTGAGCACAAACCACAAACATGCAGCCATTCCCCAAACCTTACTTACACACACCTACTCACACACACACACACACACACACACACACACACACACAAAAAAGCAGCAGAGCGAGACCACTACAGCTGATCAAAAATGTTTCTGGCAGTTTTTTTTTAACACTACATGCATAATGAACCTGTGTACATACATATAGAGTTCTGAATGTCATTTTTAATAGTAACAATGTGCTGGTGGTTCTACCGTTTTTATTTGCACTGTCTTTGAACCAAAAATAAAAATCCTTGAAGGCTCTTTTTATCGAAGAACAGCAGATCACATTCAAGTACTACTCAATTGGGATTAGTTGTCCATGGAGAGGTGGGGTAATATCATAATTTTCCAGAGGAAGTCTCTAATATTTATGACTAATGAGTATGGAAACATCACACCATAAAACAAAACTCAGCACTGGGATGTACATGCGTATGTTAAGCAAACAAATCTGCCAGTGGGGTAAGCAAAATTAACTTAGTAGGGTTTCTTGAAATAAGCAAAATAAGCAAAAAAAAAAAAAAGTGCAAAATGTCTATATATATGGAACTAAATATATAAAATATAAACTGAAATGATCTCAGTTCAAAGCAATGGATATTTTTTCTGATCTTGATATGTCTGCCCAGTTTGAGAAATTCTATTTTAGAATTTACTATAAGCTTTTGAAAGTGAAAGTGAGAAAGTGAAAGTGACATTCTGTCATACGTGAACACACCACAGCACACAGTGTGAACAGCATGAAATTCTTCCTCTGCATTTATTCAATTTTTAAAACATTTTTTCTCTAGATTTCCTAAATTGCCAAGATTGCGAATTAATGGGGTAAAAACATTTTGCTCAACATTTACAGATTTCTTTACATTTTCATCTGTGTTGCAGTTTTAAGTGAATGCAGTGTGCCATTAGCTTGGGAAGCAACTTTCCAACAGAACAGCCAGTGTATGTACAGTGCCTTGCAAAAGTATTCACCCCCCTTGGCATTCTCTCTATCTTATTCCCTTACAGCATGACATTTTGGGGGTTTGTTGTATTTTTTAATTTACACAACACAGCGACCACTTTGCAGATGCAAATTAATTTTTTCATTGTGAAACAATCAAGAAGTAAGACAAAAAAGAAAACCAGAGCATGCATAAGTATTCACCCCCTCCCAGAATCAATACTTTGTACAGCCACCTTTTGCAGCGACTACAGTGAGAAGTCTCTTCGCGTACATCTCCACAAGCTTGGCACATCTAGACACTGGTGTTTGTGCCCATTCTTCATGGCAAAACTGCTTCAGCTCCTTCAAGTTGGATGGATGCCGCTTGTGTGCAGCAATCTTTAAATCATCCAAGAGATTCTCAATTGGATTGAGGTCTGGACTTTGACTGGGAAGTTCCAGGACATTTACCTGTTTCTCTTTAAATTACTGGAGTGTTGCTTTAGCAGTGTGTTTAGGGTCAGTGTCCTTCTGGAAGGTGAACCTCCGTCCCAGTCTCAAATCTCTGGAAGACTCAGATTTACCCCAAGAATTTCTCTATATTTTGCGCCATCCATATTTCCTTCACTTCAGACCAGTTTTCCAGTCCCTGTTGATGAAAAGCATCCCCACCACACGATGTTTCACTGTGGGGATGGTCTTCTCAGGATGATGAGAGGTGTAAGGTTTGTGCCAGACATAGTGTTGTCCTTGATGGCAAAAAAGTTCTATTTTAGTCTCATCTGACCACAGCACCTTTGTCCACATGTCTCCAATACACCTTCTGGCAAATTTCAAACAGTCTGCCTTATTTTCTTGGCCACTCTTCCATGAAGCCCAGCTCTGTGCAGTGCGGGGCTTATAGTGGTCCTATGGACAGATACACCCATCTCTGCTCCTTCAGGGTCATCTTTGGCCTCGTGGTTGCTGCTCTGATTAATGCCCTCCTTTCCCTGGTCTGTGAGTTTTGGTGGATGAAACTCTCTTGGCAGGTTTGCCATGGTGCCATAATCTTTCCATTTTCTTATAATGGATTTAATGGTGCTCTATGGGATGTTCAGGGTTTGTGATATTTTTTTTATAACCCAACCCTGATCTGTACTTCTCACAACTTGGTCTCTGACCTGTGTGGAGAGTTCCTCGGTCTTCATGCTGTCACTTGGTTGATGGTAGCCCTTACTTGTTGCTCCCGTGTTGACTCAGGGGGGCCATCGGAACAGGTGTATATATACTGAGATCATTTGACACTTAGAGTGCTCACAGGTGGATCTTATTTAACTAATTAAATGGCTTTTGAAAGTGGTGGTCAAGTTTTTCTCCCTTTTAACTTAATTAATCCGTAGTTTATTTTCTAGGTCCACCACTTAAAATCAAATTGAAAATCAATTTAAATTCCAGGTTGTAAGGTAACAAAATAGACAGAATGCAAAAGGGGTGAATACTTTTGCAAGGCACTGTACAGACGTGTCAGAACCTGTCCTAACAAGGGAGTATGCCAACCATCACTGACAGATGCTAGTAAAGACGACAATAGCCCACCTCACCTTGGAAATGTAGTCTTGTCCAAATAAAGCCTTGGGCATCATGTCCTGGATTCCCCCTAGATTTTTTAGCACAGCACTGTTATCGTTAACATAAGCTGTTAAACTGTTCAGACCACTGAAGCTACGAATATGTGGATCGATACTGGAATATCAATATTTTCACCTGACATGCCTTTTTGAGAATCAATCAATCCTCACATGAAAGTATCAATACTAAGTGTTATCCTTGGGCAGCAAGTGAATATCCATCCTTTTATGACCTTTTATTACACAATTGTGTTGCTTGGGAGCTACTTTTTTCGGTTTGCCCTCTATCAGTGTCATAAACACACATGTGGTGGATAATCGATACTGATTATTTTTCTGTTTTTTCAGTTTTTTTTCTGTTTGACAATTCAGAGGTATGTTTTCAGAGCTGGTGGTACAATAAAGAACCTTTCCCGTATGGCTACCCCCTAGGTCTCGTTCTGCTTAATCCACTACAGTAATGTTACAGCACAGCAGGCACAGAGATTATAAACACAAGTGAAGTCACTGCAAACTACACACAGGGGAATATTTTGTTCACAGCACTATAACCCCCAACCCCAACACGCTCAGACTTCCACACCCAACTTGGCCCCAACATCAGTACTGCACCACCCAGCCAGTCAGCGGACTGAGTGCGCCGCAATTCTGTGCTCTGTCCCCGTTCTGCTAGATTCAAGATTCAAGATTATTTGTCACATATACTGTTCAACATGTAGTCAAACGTGCCCATGAAATGTCCCCAAACCAGTAGATGATTTTCTGAGTCAGGATACGTTCCACAGCGCCAGAGTAAAAAGTCCTCAGAATCACTGGAGGGACCCAAAACGTCTTCAGCTGTCTCAGATGGTAGAGATGCAGCCTTGCCTTTTTGGACTGGGCCTGAAAATGTTCAGTCCATTTCAGATCCTCAGAGATGTGAATGCCCAGACATTTGAAGTTGGTCACCTTCTGTTGATTTGCTGGGGTGGTAGGTAAAACGGAGTGGGTCTGTGGAGCTGTGGATGGATGCTGTGATGAATTCTTTCCTGAGTCTCGCAAAAACCTTCATGACTACCAGTGCAACAGGTCAATAATCATTCAGGCACCAGGATTTATTGTTCTTTGATAGGAGGATAATAGTGTGTGGTAATGGTGATGACATCCTATAGCCATGTGGCAATAGCTGTCTCTAGCCACATCGCTCACATTTGCATGATTAGCCTCAAAATGGGTGGAAAGTGCTTTGAGTTCATTGGCATTTGGAGAGTCAGCTGTGGAAGATTTACATTTAAAGTCAGACTTTAAAGGTAAATTCACTGCGGTTGTAAGTGTTGACTCTGTGTTCACCAGCACTGGGCCTAGAGACAGGGAGACACAAACGCTGGCTCAGCGGACTTGAGCCTCAACTCACTCACTGTGCATTTAAAAGCAAAAGGTGTGTAGCTCCTTGCAGATCCCCTTTGGTCAATTTCCTTCTCGCAGCCTGTCATCCACCCTGAGAAAAGGCCAGTGGTCATCTTAAATAACTTACCAACCGCACCCCACTTACTCACTTCCGGTGCACCTAGCGAGTTGATCACTCACAGTAAGCAGAATTAAAGTTCCAGGATCTGCATGTGTACCCAGAGAGACACAGGAAAACAAATGACACACAGAAATAAACCTTCCAGGTTTAGCAGGGATCTACACACAGATGTGTAGCCACATGAGATGGAGTGAATATTCTGTAATACTTCGGGACATTTCTTTGCTCAAAACAAAGCCTACGTTGCTCTATCTGCTTAGACATCATGGGAAGAAAAACTTTATCGGACTGGTTTTTGTTGGAAGTTTTCAGAAGTTAACCCCAATGTTTCTAACCAAAAGTTAACAATGTAGTGCTGCGTTTCTTGCCGAGTTTATGCATCATCCTTGCTGGAGGTTGCTGGATGTTGCTGGAGCCTAACCCAGTGGTCATAGTGCAAAAGGAACAGAAAAATCCCGGACAGGCTGCCAGTCCATCACTGGATGTTATATAGCCAGCCCTGACCGAGAACTGAACCTACTACTTCTCCTGTGAAAGTCTGAAAGCCCTTGAGGGATCTCCTTTGAATCAGGTTAGGAATTATGGTACATATATTTACAGATAAAGACTTTATTCAAAATAATAATAATTAATACATCAAAGCCTGGTGGTCAGTCTGTGCTAATCAAGGGCAACTGTTTACCATGATCCTGTCAGAGGAAAAAAAACAGCTTATGCAAACACATGTGCAATACACTATGCACTGAACTGAGCTTCTTAAGATAAGGTGGTTTGGGCTGTTTGTCATGGTTTGGGTTTGTGGATGTGTGTGTGTGTGTGTGTGTGTGATTGTGTGTTTGTGTGATTGTGTATGTGTGTGTGTGTGTGTGAGTGTGTTTGTGTGTGTGTGATATGCCTGAGGGCTTATGTGCAGCGGGGTGTCTGGAAGTAGGTGAGTGCCGATATAAGTTTGTTGTCAGTAGAGTAGACACGTTATCCTCATTATCTCCGTTATTTTCTGCCACGCTCACCTGCCTTTCTCCTCCCCCTTTTCTTCATGGAGGCCCAGACTCTGTCTGAAGAACAAAGCAGTTCCAGCCTGCTCTTATCTTAAAATGTTGTTTAAAGGCATGACACAGTTTCTATCCATGGATCGTTTGAAAATGCAGCGATTGCTGTCCTGCTTTTAGCATTTGGGGTGTTTCTATAGGAACATCTGGGGAGGGGTACCATGACAAGATGTTCAAGATGTTCAGATGATCTCACTCACTTTCCCCTTTCATGAAAATTGAAGATTTAAGGCTTCTATCTTTCATAGTTTTGCTTTTTAGTTTTAATAACATAAGCAGGGCTATCAGTTCCAGAGAGTGAAGCTCCTTGTAGGAGAGCACCTATAGGAAACACCTGATTTGTTATGCCTCTGCTCCCGAACCACCAAACAACATGCACACACACACACACAATATACACACACACACTATACAAAGACACACACACTATACACACACACACTATACACACACACACACACTATACACACACTATAAACACAAACACACACTACACACTCACACACTATACACACACTATACACACTCTCTATCACACACACACACTATACACACTATACACACACACACACACACCATACACACTCTCTCTCTCTCACACACACACACACACACACTATACACACACACTATACACACTCACACACCTACACACACACACACACACACTATACACACACTATACACACACACACACGCACACACACTATATACACTCACACACACTCATACACTATACACACTCACACACACACACACACACTATACACACTCTCACACACACACACAGCCCCGCCCACTCAGCTTACAACAGTTTAGCTCCACCCATTTAGTCTACAGCAGTTTAGCCCCGCCCACTCAGTTTACAACAGTTTAGCTCCACCCATTCAGTCTACAGCGGTTTAGCTCCACCCAATCAATCAACAGCAGTTTAACTCCACCCATTCAGTCTACAACAGTTTAGCTCCACCCATTCAGTCTACAGCAGTTTAGCTCCACCCATTCAACCTACAGCAGTTTAGCCCCACCCACTCATGCTGAAGTTAGTATTTTTAGTCTTTTAGTGTAATTAGTGTTTCTTCCTGTCCTGCTTTTTGACTGAGGTGTGATGCCATACAGCCAATCAGAGCAGAGCTCATTTACATATATCAGTCTTAAAGGCACAGGAACACAAACAGGTTGGAATGAGGAATGTTTTCTTGGAAAATAAGGAAAACAGAGAACAGGACTTTGACCCTCTGCTCGATGAAGTGATGCTGTTTATCATGACACACACTCTCCTTTACACTGGACTGATTATTCATCTTTCAGCTGTGTGTGTGTTCAGTGAAACCTTTCTGCTGACGCTCAGACACACACACACACACACCTTGGCTCAGGGCACACACACACACACACACACACACACACACACACACACACACACAGATTGCACTGAATGTAAAATATTCCGCTGCGGCTCATATGATCTGCACGTTTATTTAAAGTGTATGGAGATGAGCCGCAGCTGCTTGTGTCTCGGTGTTTTATCAGAGTGTCTGTCAGAACATCTTGTTAGTGGGACTGCAGAAGCAGTCACACTGTTGTTCTTAAGTTTTATCTTTATTTTTCTTTCTCTTTTACTAGCTGGAACTGAAGACCTCTTCTCCTCCTCCAGTGTTTGAAATATTGGCATGGTTCCAGCGCTGAAACACTCTTTAATATTTGATGTGTTGCACGTGTACTGATCGTTTTCAGTGTTAGATTCTTGTGGTCGAGTCGCCTCAGTAATGCACAGTGAGAGAGAGTAGGGGGGGGGCGAACGTCTGTGATGTCACAAAAACATGGAGAAACAAATCAGAAAACACCCAGCAGACTCTTACACAGACTTCAAGACACTAAAGCTCCAGCCAGATACAAAAAGTTGTTGAAAAAACATCCATTTTCAGGCGAGAGTGGTTCCCTCCACCCATTTTCAGCCGTCCTTTACCACAAATGTCTTGGTAAGAGACGGTGAGTCACCCCCCCCCCTCTATGATTCAGTGGTGAAACACAGTTCTGAGTGAATAGAGTCAGAAGAGGCGCCAGTTCGATACCCCACTCTGAGTAGAATTTATTAACACAAACATTTTTTGCCCATAAAACCAATTTCTGTGTCTCAAACACTGGTTTTATAAGAACCACACAGTCACACTTCACATCTTCTTGCGGAAATACAGCCTAGTTGTTCCTGTAGATTGAACATGGAACTCAGAGCCATCTAAGAGAAGATCAGAAGCGTCTCTCCACACGTTGTCCTGAAGTTCAGGCTGATCTGACGGGTCTGATTTCCACTGCACATGTTTCCTTCGTGGAAAATAAAGACTGAGGACGCTCTGACAGTCTCCAGATTCATACAGGCAACATGCAGTTTTTGATTAAATCTGGAGCTGAAGACGACGATAATGATGGGAATCAGCTGGTGTTCTGTTCTTTATTACAACAGAACTTATTACATTAAAACTGTTTACAGGGGGAAAAGAAAACCAGGAACAAAACTCACAGCGCAAACCTTCACTCACACACTGAGCAGTATGTGTGGTAACGTTGGGTAACGTGGCATGTGCAGTGTGTGTTGTAATGGGGTGTGTTCAGTATGTGTAGTAAAGTTGGGTAATGTGGTGTGTGCAGCATGTGCGGTAACGTTGGGTAATGTGGTTTGTTCAGTATGTGTGGTAACGTTGGGAAATGTAGTGTGTTCAGTGTGTGGTAAAATTGGGTGTTGTAGTTCATTCAGTATGTGTGGTAATGTTGATTAATAGTGTGTTCAGTGTGTGGTAATATTGGGTGATGTAGTTATTTCAGTATGTGTGGTAATGTTGGTTAATAGTGTGTTCAGTGTGTGGTTATATTGGGTGATGCAGGTCGTTCAGTATGTGTGGTAATGTTGGTTAATAGTGTGTTCAGTGTGTGGTAATATTGGGTGATGTAGTTCGTTCAGTATGTGTGGTAATGATGGTTAATATTGTGTTCGGTGTGTGGTAATATTGGGTAATGTAGTTCATTCAGTATGTGTGGTAATGATGGTTAATATTGTGTTCGGTGTGTGGTAATATTGGGTGATGTAGTTCGTTCAGTATGAGCGTTAATGTTGGATAATGTAGTGTGTTCAGTAATATGTGGTTATGTGGTGTGTTCAGTGTGTGCTCTGGTGTTGGGTAATGTAGTGTGTTCAGTGTGTGGTAATGTTGGATAATTGTCAGTTTAGTCAGAGTGGTTAGTCAGAGTGGTAGTAATGTGTGGTAATGCAGTGTGTTCCGTATGTGTGGTAGTGTTGGGTAATGTTGGATATGATTGTGTAATGTGGGATATTATTGGGTAATGTGGGGTATGATTGTGTAATGTGGGGTATTATTGGGTAATGTGGGGTATGATTGTGTAATGTGGGGTATTATTGGGTAATGTGGGATAATACTGACACTGTGGGGTATTATTGGGTAATGTGGGGTAATATTGACACTGTGGGGTATTATTGGGTAGTGTGGGGTAATATTGACACTGTGGGGTATTACTGGGTAATGTGGTGTAATACTGACACTGTGGGGTATTACTGGGTAATGTGGGGTAATACTGATACTTGGGTAAAATGGGGTAATACTGGGGTATTACTGACATTAGCGTACTGCAAGTCTTGTCTTCTCTGGTGGACAGCACTGTGGGATTTAACTGGTACTGTAGGGTATTGTTGAGTACATGGGGCAATATTGGGGATTGTGGGGTATTTTTGATTACTGTGCAGTATTATTGGGCAATGTAGGGTATTACTGGGTTCTAAGGGGTATTATTATGCAATTGGGAAATTGCTTCGCTGTCGCTTCGCGACCGGTGTCGTTCGATAGGTCTTGGGGAGTTGAGGGTCCCTGTAAAATTTCGCGGCGCTAGGCGCTAGGGCAAAATGATCCGTTTTAGCCGGCACAGAACTTGGCATTGCATTTAAATGCGCACAACGATTTTTTCCCCCGCCCTCCGCAGAGAACAATGGGGGAAGCTTTGGTGCTAATAACTCCGGATCCCCGTGGGCTAGGGGGGCAGGTCTCGTGGAGATCTACCGGCAGGTCAGGTTGAGCGTGGCTGGGTGCTCACCCCGTGATCACGGGACCGACGCGCCAGTTCTGCGGGGAGGAGAGTTTGGTACTGTAGGGCGTTATGGAGTACTGTGGGGTATTACTGGTACTGTAGGGAGTTATGGAGTACTGTGGGGTATTATTGGTACTGTAGGGCTTTATGGAGTACTGTGGGTTATTCTTGGTACTGTAGGGCATTGTGGAGCATTATTGGTATTGTAAGGTGTTATGGAGTACTTTGGGGTATTACTGGTTAATGTGGGGTATTATTGGTACTGTGGGGTATTACTGGTACTGTAGGGCATTGCTGGTACTGTGGGGTATTATTGATACTGTAGGGCATTGTTGAGTACCATGGGGTATTATTGGTACTGTAGGGCATTGATGGGTACTGTGGGGTATTATTGGGTACAGTGGGGCGTTATTGGCACTGTAGGGCATTGTTGGGTACTGTAGAGCATTGTTGAGTACTGTGGGGTATTATTGGTACTGTAGGGCATTGTTGGGTACTGTGGGGTATTATTGGTAGTGTGGGGTATTATTGGTACTGCGGGGTATTATTGGGTACTGTGGGGTATTATTGGTACTGTGGGGTATTATTGGCACTGTGGGGCATTACTGGGTACTGTGGGGTATTATTGGTACTGTGGGGTATTATTGGTACTGTGGGGCATTACTGGGTGCTTTCGGGTAGTGTTGGTACTGTGGGGTATTATTGGTACTGTGGGGCATTACTGGGTACTTTGGGGTAGTATTGGTACTGTGGGGTATTA
>JBBIGA010000022.1:3061516-3080070 GCA_037576975.1 Alestes dentex | reverse complement strand
CCATGCAAATAATGGAAATAATGGACATCTTGTGACCTGTCAGTTTTGGGGTTCCGGTCAAAGTGGTCTGATTATTTGAGAACAAAAATTGAGAGGCAAAAAAGGCATGACGAAGGGACCGTTACTCTGTGTTGCATCATATCAGTCTCAGTGTCAGACTACCATCTGTGGGAAGTTAAGTCTCAATATTCTCAGTGTCTAAGTCTGACACCAGTCTTGCATTTAATATCTGATAGCGAGACAAACCCAAAAGCTGGGTGCTTAAGCATAATTTTGCCAGCTAAACACATGCCGCTGGCTGAACACACCTACTATTGCACACACGCTCACAAACACATTGATACACTAGCAGGTCTGTTAAATGCGTCTTTGATTCTTGACTCATCTCAGAAATCCCTATGTCGTTGTGTGACAACAAGACTTCAGTTCAGTTCTTTAAAGAGATTTTCATGAAGATTTTGGCAAATCAAAAAAAGATGGTCTTTCAGGCCCACTGCTTGAGTAACTGATGCTAAAGATTTTAGAGAAAATAGAAAATGCAAATCCAGTTACAGAAATAGGCAAAAACTTGCCTCAAGGCTTATGTGGCTTTTGACTTTCAATGACACTCTCATGTGATGCCAGACTGAGGAAGAGGCTGACGCACCCTGACGAAGCCAAACACGCAACCAAACCAGCGAGGGAGCAAGGCAGAGCTTTATTTAAACATTTTTAAATCAAAAGCAAAACAAACTGAGGCTAAAATGTAGCCTACTCTGGCTCAAATCTTTTTCCAGTTTCTGCAGCCAGTGACCTCTCCAGACAACCACCTGGCTGGAGAGCTTCCTTCACATCTTTTTAAGGGCTTGGATGGTCGGTTTGCTTCTCCACCTCCCTCTCACCAGGATCAAAGGTGAGGTTCAGTGGCTGGGCCAAAGCAAGAGAGGCAAGGTAAGAGAGGTAAGGTGGATAGGTACTGCCTTGAGGCATAAAGTACTAGTGCTCTCCCAGAGCATCAGTTGACAGTGATGACACTGGGCACCAGGCAGAGCGCAGGCTTCAGGTTGTTGTAGCCACAAAGGACAGGGGAAGTCCTCATCCTACCACACACTCCCAAGACTAACCATCCCACCCCTGCAAACCTGACCAATGGCAAGAAGAGAAAGAAGGGAAAACCCAGATAGGGTATAATGGGAAGGAAATTTTCTTTCGGCCAGATTTCCTATATACTAAACAGAGCAAGTGGACGGCTGGAGGGCATTGGGTGGACTGGGGCTCTGACACCCTGGACTCCCATGCTTCTGCCACAGCTATATTGAGTACCGCTAACTCAGACACCACTAGCTTGATGTGAGGGATTTTCCATCGCTTCTGGCTGCGGATGGTATTCATCCACTGAGTCCACTGGGAAGACACGGTAGTATCAGAAACCTAGACCCATATTTGAGCAGCCTTCCCATGAAAGATCTTATGATGGGGCACCATTTGCACTGGCCGCAGGCATGTACAGTCTCTCAGCTGGATTGGATTGAATGTCGAACTGAGGCTGCTCAGACACTCCAAGCATATGAGAGCAGATGCAGTGGGTCCACCAGTGAAACCCAGCATGTTATGTAGTTGCCTCAACTCAGTATGTTGCCTAGTACTTTTTTTCTTTGGTCAATATTCTACTCTTTAAATGAAAATAAAAAACACCACTGAAGGAAAAGAAACTGGCAACTGGTACACCCATGGTGGCCCTGGGTGTTGTTTATCTGTTATCCAAGCATGGTGCCACTACTAGGGGTTTACCTCTTGCATTCTCCACTACTGTGAAGACAGCCCAGGGAATGACTTAGAAACCAAACACACATCCAGGACTATACACACAGACCAGTGTGGGTGCAAGGCAGAGTTTTATTTAAACACTTCTTAAACACTTTGTAGTCTGCTTAGCTGTATCTTGTTATGGGAGGAGCCCTACACACTTGGACAAAAGTATAGAACAATTGCAGGCTTCAAAACACACAGGTGTTTAGCTATACAATGTTTTGTCCACTTTTGTCCAGTAACTTTTGTAAATAACAGTATTTCATAAAGTATCAGGAACCATACAAGCAAGCCTGGTGAACAGCTTTATGAGACACTATAGTTGAATAGGGTCATTTTTGTAACAATAAATATAACAATGAATCTGTGGCAGTTCATTATGTGTTTTGTGTTGGACATTTAACAAACAATTGTATTTCAATATATAAATATCTGAGATGATTCCTTTCTTAAATATCCATAAAATGAAATAAATTTAAAAAAAAACAAAAAAAAAAAACAGGTTGACATTACAATTAAAATGAGTGTTTCATTTCAAGCTATAATGTTTAATAAAGAAAACACTTTTAACTGTTATGACATCAAATGATTGTTGTACAAAATCCAGCATAAATCTTTGCTATTAATAATTTATTAACAATATATACTTTTTTAAATAATTCATATTATGGAAAACTGGAACATTTCTAGATGCTGAGATTTAACCTGGAGCTTATGAAAGCCTCATAATTAAAGCTGCTTCTGTATGTTTGGGGACACAACATCCAGCGTGGGGTCCAGCTACCCAACCTAACCAGAATTTTATTCATTTGAAGGTTAAAATGCTAAGGTTGAAAAGATAAATAATACATCAATTAAAATGAATAAATACTACATATCTGTGGGGACCCAAAAAACTGCTTATGGCAAGAAATGACCCTTCTGCAGATCTTGATCAGCTACATTTGGTGTGGGAAGAATTCTTTGGCAGAATTAACAACTTACTGCGACTCAGTATCCAGCCAAGGCTGTGCTTTCCTGGCTGCAGTTGGCCTCCACGGGCCTGGTGCAGTTTGTAATGAGTATCACATCTCTGCCACTCAACCTGATCAGAAGGATTTCATTGCATACTGGAACCCTGTTTCTATTCTCAATTTCAATTTTATTTAAACTGTGGTTTTTGCCACCAGTGCTGTCACAAATCAGCTGTACAGAATCCCAAAGCTGGAGGAAGAAACCTTGGGAGGAACTAAGACTCAAATGTGGAACCTGTCCTCCTCTGATCAACCCAGAGAATGAGAAAAGATGTCTCCATGGAGATAAACTAGGCCTTCAGGAACAGACTTAATCACTGCTGAACAGTTAGCCGTCTATGGGTAACAAAGTAAGTATAGTTAAGAGCCAGGAGCGATAGTTTTGGGCCAGGAAGTTGTGTAGCTAGTGGCATGAAACCATGAGACTTGGGAGACTGCTTCTCAGGACCAGGAGGGGCAGAGGCACCAACATCGTCTTGAGACTCTCCAGACCAGCAAGGGGTGTTGGCAGTGGCAAGCAGCTCTCCAGGAGAGTGGGTGACACCGCCAAGCCCTTTGACCCTCCAGAATGTCAGAGAGCACTGGTGACACCCTTCAGGACACAGAGTGGCACTGCAAGATCTCCTGCCAACCTAGTGACAGCCCCGTCAGAGCCCCAACGCGCCGCCACTTCTGGTCACAGGAGCCCGACCCACAGAACGGCTCTCAACCTCATTGACCACGCAATACCATCCAGGCCCCTCAAGAAGCTCAAGTTCTATCTCCAAGACCCAGAGGTGTTTGTCTGGGAGACAAAGGCTTGCTCCTTTTCCTCCAGGACAGCTCTGACCAAGCCTGCTAGCCAGTCAATGTGCGTCCCCACAAGTACGTGGAGTTACCTCAGCCAGTTTAGCTAGGGTGACCAGATTTGGGATTGTGAAAAAGAGGACACCTTAGTGCGGACTTTCCTTACCAGCTCGGCCGTGGTTCCGGGGCCAGTCAGCATTGTTCTCCAGGCAACTCAAAAACTACCCAGTGTGTCAGGGTTTACCCACAAGTAATGAAACTAAGCAGGAGATGAAGGAACAGCTGGGCACAGGAGAGGCTACATACAAGCAGGAGAGAACACTGAAAGGGAGGCAGGCCTGGGGCACAGCTAGAAAGGTAAACAAAGACCACATGGCACAGAACGGGAGTGACAGCAATGGAAAACAGGGCAGGTTGGAGCTCCGAATATAAATAAAGACCACAAGGCCTAAACCGGGAATGACAGAAAGGGAAAATGGGGCAGGACGTTATGTTGTCTAAGATGGGTGACTTCAGGACAGAGGTATCAGGGTAAGCAAAGACAAATGCGCCAACAGTTAACTTAGTGTAATATACTTGGGATACTGGATTGACTGAGAAGGGTTACACCCAATACTGGCTAAGGTGGAGACACAACCTGATCTTACAACTTTTTGTGCAGCCATCGCAACATAAAATCTATTGAAAAGCGTGCTGCGATCACACTTTAGGTCCTTTTTGAATGCTAGGACAATGCTTCACTACCCTATGTATTTTAATGTGCATTGCGTAACACCGCCAGTATCAGCGCTAACTTGTGACAGTTAGGGTTAGAGTTAGAGTTAAGGTTAGGGTTAGAGTTAGAGTTAAGGTTAGGGTTAAGGTTAGGGTTAGAGTTAGAGTTAGAGTTCCTACTGTCCCTCAGTCACCAGTTAGCCTATGCCCACCCTAAGCAAGATTGAGATAAACATACTCTCAGACTAAAAAGGAAGCCTTACGTAAAATCTTTGGTGTACAAAAAAACAGGGATGGGAGAAACTTTTTTATTGGTTTCCAACCACAGGCCTCTGATAAAAACTCAAAGAGTACCAGCATTTGCCGCTGACCGCCTGCAGAGCTTTCAGCCTATTAGTATGACATAGCCCAAAAAAAAACATCCTTAGAACCTGGTAATGCCAATGGTCTATCCAGGCTGCCACTACAGAAGGAAGAATCAAAAAGCAACCCAGAATTTGGAGTGTCATTGTAAGAAATAAAAAATGTGTACCAGCTGAGGACAGATAAAAACAGGGTACTTATAAACACGATACAAAAAGGATTTCATATAGGATAGAAAAAGTTTAAACATTAAATTCTACATTTAAGGGACCGATGCACATTTATTGTACCAGCTTTTATATCATCACTGTGGTATCTCCAAAAATGTAACTTTACTACCATTTTTTTTATATCACTACAAAAAAATTAATTTAGATTGAGATAGAATTTAGATTAAATTTCTCATCTTTTACAAATTTCAGAAAATTTGTTTTACAGAACAGATTGGTCAAGTAAACACCATGCACATTAGGTTTGTGTGGAAATAAATACAAAAACAGCTTTGAACAATATATTAGGACATCCGTCCGTCTTCCAGAGTGTAGAAATGAACATGTCAATTTTCAGTAATGCAGGTTTTCTAGAGACTGAGATTTTGGAATCTGGATATGTAGAAAAGCTGATTTTAAGACCCACAGAACTGCATTACCTACATGCATTACCTAACAAGTGCCGTTTGGGTGAACGTTGTCACTGATACAGACTTATGTTAACTGATATTCTAGAAGGAGTCAAGAAACTAGTTTTCAGTGATATATGAGTTATGGTTGAATTAAGTTTGAATGTGTGGCTTAGCCGTCATTAAAACTGAGGCAGTACATATAAATGCAAATGGGACTGAATTGAACACTTTGAAACAAATGTGTTTCTATTGGGTTTTGACCTTTTCATCACAGACATGTTACAACTGAGATGTGTCAACCAGAAATGCATACATACTTAAGTGAAATGTTTTACAGTACATAGAAGAACCATTTTTGTTTGCCTAAATAACACAGGTTTTTGGTGGGTTGACATCCTATTAGAAGTTCAGTTAACTAAAAAGGCATCTCACAAGTAAAATGAATACCTCATATTTTACTGTGTACCTTCTAATGTTTCCTCACATTCACAACTCTCATTTATAAAAACAGATCTTTAGGGAACTAACATGGTTCTTCTGTAGCATCACTCAAAGAACTGATCTTGGCATCTATTTTTAAGTGTGCTGGCAGAAACTGAAAAGACAAGGGACACGAGAGTCAAACTCCATGTCCCAGTGAAACAAGGTTGCCTTTTCTTAACAAGGTAAAGTCATTACGTTCTTCAGCTGGGTACGTCCTTTTATCACTCCTGAGGGACCTTGACAATCACAAAAGAAGAACAAAAACAAAAAACAGCATTCCGAGTGTCCTTCAATCCGGAGTTCATGTCAATGCCCTTAGAATTTAAGATGCTCACTACAACATAAAACTATCTGGCAAACAAAACCCCACTGCTTATTCCAGTAGGATTATTCAGTCCATTCATTCTGTGTCATGGTGGCTGACTGAAGTCACCATTTTGATTTCATCTGGTGTACAAAGCACTCCAGCATTGCAGACAAACATATAAACATGTAAACGTGTCAGACATGTTAATGAATGCAGTTGTGGCGAAAAGTCAAAAGCAGTAAGTGGCTTTAAATTCATTCTTCTCATTTAAGGCAGCACATGCAAGTGCAAACAACTACTGGCCAAATTAAATGGTCAGTGGATTTAACAGGAAAGGCAAAACATCCAGGTGTGTTCTGATACATGTAGCATGTCATGTTTCCTTTTCAGACCCAACCATGGTAGTCCTGAAAAGAGACAAGATTCTTCTGTATGCTACCCCTCAATCCAACAACAAACTGGTTTTAATATGGGTCTTTATACTTTGTTTATTCATGTTCCTCTTCATATTAAGCATAATTGTTTCTTATAATTGAAACATTTCCATCAAAATGGAATGACTTTTTTGTATCTAAGACATCTCCTGAGTTTTCATTATGTCACCAGGCAACAAAAAATTACTTTGTGGCCAGGCATGCCATATCTGGGTCAAAGCAGTTTTTCTCCTTATAAAACATAAATGATCAAAAATGTCTTCTGCAGGTAGTGGTAAATAAAAGTTCAAAACCTGATATGTCTGCTGTCAATACATTTTTCTTCCAAATGTTACTATGTCCTCTGGTACTATAAAGTTGATAAACAGCCAAAATCCAAATGTTTTTGGTTTAACCTCCAAGTTGAACTGGTGTTTTTAAAATAATAAAAATCAAGTAATCACTATGCACAGCTATGTGGACACTGTACAAAAACAGCTTTGAACAATATATTAGGACATCCTTCGGTCTTTCAGAGCGTGGTCAATGTCAATGTCAACATGTCAATTTTCATCAGTGCAAGTTTTCCAGAAGCTGAGATTTTGGGGTCTGTATATGGAGAAAAGCTGATTTTAAGCGAGACTTCAAATAACAAGTGCCGTTTGGATGAACGTTGTCACCCATACTGAGGAAATTAACTGATTAACTGATATTCTAGTAGGAGTCAAGAAACTAGTTTTTCAGTGATATTTTCATCTTAATACTTATGAGGGTTAGGCTATCAATAACTATGAGAGATGAATACCTACTGATAGTACACACTACAACACCACATTAGAGAGCCCTTAAACTATACTAGTGATGTACTACTCTACTTTTGAAGGCAAACTGCAGGGTCTACAAACTTGGGCGTCACATCACAGTGCATTTCACACAGATTAAGAATGGTTTCACCTCTCTTTCCCACTGCCCCTGCATATGATCCAGAGAAAACACTCAGACACTCAGACAGTCTCACGGATAACATGCTTCACCATGGTCATGGTTCCATGATGATAAATGCATTATCCACAGTGACTTGATTAAATTAGCATGTTTTTTGTCAGTTTGCGGCATATTAAGTAGTTCAGACCTTGCCATCTTTGCAAAATTGAAGGGCAAAACTAATGGGCAAAACTGATATCAAATTGAGATTAGCTTTTTCCTTATTTGTCAGATTAACCCAAATACTGGGCTGTTCCAGGTCTGGAAAGTGTTTCACAGCCCATCTTCAATTCAGTTCAGGTCAAAACTGCCAAATCATTATTTTGATTAAGCCTCTTCATACCAGGGAAGACACTTTGATGAACACGCAGCTGAGAGTTGCAAAATGTCCCCGAAGAAAGAAGGCCCCAAACGTCTTGAGGGACAGTGTCTATAAATAAAGGGCAAAACAAAAATTTGCACTTGCCCACTTTGGTTTCGTCTTGCTGTCTCATAAGACCCAGTGGTTGGTTCGAAAAAGGAAACTGTTTTTGTCCCTGGCAACTGCAGGTTGCAGTAGCTAATCCCAGGTTTATTTGGAGTGTGTACTGTATAAATTATTAGGACAGAGTAATCTTGGAGAGAGGCAGAGTGACAGATGTGAAAAATGCACCTGTGACTTACTGAGTGTGAAACATGGCAGAATTTTAAAAGCTTTTCATGCGCTGGGACAGCTCAGTGGCCCCACATGCACACAAACTCTCTCCCTCCCTCCTTCTGCTTCACACATGGATACATACACACACTCCAACATGCTTGTATTACTGTCTTTGTGGAAGTTTTCTGTTTAGGTGTTATTAGCTAAATAGCATTGTGCCAGCTGAACTTTAAGCTAAAAGAATGCTTCAGTGGAAATCCTCCTCCAAACTACCCTTGCCCTGTTCAAACTGCAGCCGCTCCAGTAACAGACTGTCTGCTGTAGGCCAGGAGTTCCCAGTCCTGCTCTTGGAAATCTACAACCCTGGACAAACACACACGCGCTAACATACACACAGTCATACACATATAATACTGGACTACAATGTCAGTGTCATTGCTGTCCTGATGTCACCACCCAAACAGTACATACTCTAGTCGCCCTGTGATGCTTTAAAGAGTTTTTGGCCGCGGTTTGCGGACTTGGCGCTGCATACAGTGAGCAGAGTGTGTAGGTTGGGGCTCAGTCCACCAGGAGTGCAGCACTCGGCCTGCACGGCAGCCAATGGCCCTGTGTTTTGTTTTCCTAGGGAGTGGAGAGCAGGTGCTGGCGCTGGAGAGGAGACGAAGTTCAGATTGTGCCGCACTCTACCTCTACAGTGGAAAGCTGGCTGATTGGCCTGGGTGATGCAGTATTGCCTTTGGGGGTCAAGTCTGAGCGTGTCGTTTGTTGCCCTCTTAGCAAACTGCTGGGAAGGAGCCACGTGCTGGGCCTGACCAGAAATGGGGATTGGAGGACCAAAAACGGCCAAGGAGAACAGTTCAGTAGAAATCAGCAATTACTGTTTTGCAGTCACTGAGAGAATATGTGGTGTAGATCTCTTCCTTTTGGATTGCTGACTGTGTTGGGTGAACTGTAGATTTTGTTTTGTTATAATTTGGGAACATATTGTACTGGTGAAGCAACCCGATCTCACGACTTTTCGTGCAGCCATCACGACATAAACTCTATTCAAAAACGTGTTGCGATCACGCTTTTTTTGTGCTAGGACAACGCTTCACTACCCTGTACTTTAATGTACACTGCCTAACATTGCCAGTATCAGCACTAACTGGTGACTGTTAGGGTTAATGTTAGGGTGAGGGTTAGGGTTAGGGTTAGGGTGAGGGTTAGGGTTAGGGTTAGGGTTAAGGTTAGGTTTAGGGTTAAGGTTAAGGTTAGGGTTAGGGTTAGGGTTAGGTTTAAGGTTAGGGTTAAGGTTAGGGTTAAGGTTAGGGTTAAGGTTAGGGTTAAGGTTAGGGTTAAGGTTAGGGTTAGGGTTTAGGTTTAGGGACTTTCCCTGTCTCATGGCCTTTCAACCTGTTTCCACCTCTTTGCAAACAAAAACGACAAGGAATCAATTCATTATTATTACACTTTTAGTGGGAAATGTGTAGTATATTTTCACAATATTGCATAAAAGCGTTCATTCAGAGGCTACAACAGAAGACTACTTTGCATGAACTGGAGGCAACTTTCTCTCCTACTATCCCTCAGTCACCAGTTAGCGCTGATACTAGAGGTGCTACGCAGTGCGCATTAAAACACATAGGGTAGTGAAGCGGTGTCCAAGCATGAAAAAAAGGCCTAAAGCATGATTGCAGTATGTTTTTGAATAGATTGTATATTGTGATGGCTTCATGAAAACTCGTGAGACCAGGCTGGGTGAAGAGAAGCCCATTTTATCTTGGCTGACAGTGACAGCAGGGGATTAGTTTTTTGTTTCTGTTTTGTTTGTTTGTTTTTAAGGTTTACTCTGGGAAAAGTCCTCTTCTCATGCTTTCTCTCCCTTTAAAACATGGGGATTGTAGTGCTGTGAACAGATTACTCACCTGTATGTAGATTGCAGTGACCTTTTCTAGTGTATGAAATCTGTGTCTGCTGATCTTATTTTTTGTGTAGTGTGCATCACCCGTAGTGGATGCCTAGGGGGATGGGCATCAGAAAAGGTGTTATACTGTGTGAGCCATCTACCAAAATAAACCTGTGAATTGATAAAAAGCACTTACCTCTGTCTGCAGTTCTTAGGGGATCCGCACCTGGGGAAAAATAAACTGAATAGGAGGGCCAGCTTATCTTAGTTCAGTACAGTTACCAGGATGTTGTTCAGTGCTTGCTGGAATTTTGGAATCAAATCACAGGTGACTGATTGGGTTGACTGCCGTGGTGTTCTAGGTGATTGCCAGGGTATTGCTATGGCATGACCAGGGTGTTTCTATGGCTTTTTTCAAAGTGTTTTCTTTACACTGGCTTTAGAAGTTAGTTACATTATAGATTATAAAGTGATGCTAGTAGTCTATAAAATCACTGAAAGGTTTAGATTCCGAATACATCTCTGATATGTTTACAGTAGTACTATTTATGGGAAATATCACAGACATTGGAAGCCAGTGATGAAGGCAGCTTTGTCAGCAACACTTTTGTAAAAATTTAAATTACAGAAAGGTGAAACTTAGAAATTTGGACCTATTTCTTACAACTGAAATTACTTGTTTTTGTCACTACAGAGAGTACTGAGGTACCGGAAAAAGTAGTAACTGAATTCCAGGTTCTGGAGCCTCAGGAGTAAGCAGAAAAAAAATGCAATTTACAATCACTTTTAAGGCAAGTTACTATTAATGTAACAAATGTGCGCACACACACACACACACAGAGGCATACCACTAGTCACTGAGGCTTACAGAAACTCTGCGTGCTGTAACACATCGCTACGCTTTCTCAGAAGAGTGTGGAGAAGCAGAACATAGCATTTGTCTGCCACAGAGCACGTTGTCAGTTCAAAGTGTGAAAACAGCTGGACAGACAGGAGCAAATCTGAAAAGAAATGGAAAACCATCATCATCTCAGGCGGCTCAGAATTCCACGGAGATGAGCCGACGATTTGCGCCTGTATTTTCAGATGGCCCATTCCTCCTTACAAATGTTTGATAGGATTCACTGCCTGTCTATGAGTGTGTAGCGAGAGAGTTGCATGGAAATGAGGTGGATATCCTAGGGCCCGAAGTTTGCTGAATCAGGGAGGACAGCAAAGCAAATATCAGCCGCCAGGAACGGAACGGAGTGTGCCAGAAGGCCGCTCAGAAATGGCCATCCCATTGCAGCGAAATAAATTACTTCTGTGGTTTCCAGCAAGAGTCTGCTTGTACCAATTACAGCCCTGGAATACGCTTGCGCTCACTGAGGTGGGGGGATGAGCAAATTACGCTATGTGAAAGGTGTTAAAAAAGGTGCCAATACTTATAAGCAGAACAGAAAAAAGCATACTGTAAAGAAGCACTGCAGGTGCCTCTTGGGCAATTTGTCAATTCATGTCTTCCAATATTCTTGACAGGAAAAGAAAGCATTTCTCTGTTTAGCTGTGTTCGATTCTCATCAACAAATCTGTGTTACCATATATGCAGACGTATTAGGCATCTCTGTTTAAATGCAATGCTTTTGTTGATTGTTTTATTCCCAGCCAGGCACCTGAGGGTTCTTTCTGTGTAAGGTGCGATGTTCTCCCTGTGTCTGTGTGAGTTTCCACCGGGTACTCTGGTGTCCTTACACAATCCAAAGACTGTGAATTGGAGGTGCTTAATCACACGTAAGTTTGTCTGTGTGTCTGAGTTATAATGGACTGGTGACCTGTCCAGGGGGTTTCTCCCTGTAAAATGTCACATATAACGAATCATGATGTATTTCTGTTCCCTCATGATTTAATTATTTTCTTAACATGATGTTTCAGTAGGAAGCAAAATAAAAACAAAAAGTAAAACTGAATATTAATACATCTCTACAAATGTTTACATTGACCCGGGAGGTCTGTGTGTTTTAAGGGGTAACATATTCTCTTACTGGGCAACAAAATGATTTTCTGTTCCAGCAATAGGGGGAGGCCTGAAAGTTCTGGGGACACTGTACTGTCATCAAGGTTTTGAAAATGTCCATGACTCCAGCAACGGAACCTGTGAATTAAGGTGAAAATAGCACACGGCAGCAGTCAGGAAACTTATTTTGATCACCAACAAAACACCCTTGCTGGACGACTCCACAGGAAATTCATATGCATATATCCTTCAACAAGAGGACATACAAGAAGATATTGGTTCTCCAAAGAATAGCTGAGCAAATACAGTTTTTCTCTTCAAAGTGTTACTGGTTTTTTCAGTATACTGTCATGTTAAAAAATTATTCAACCATGAACATGTTGTAGCACAGCTGTAATGTGCTAAGATGTTAATGTTGTATGATGCATTTAATAATTCATAGATTTGTCAGAAATTGTGAAAATAAGGCAGTATGATGCAATAGAATTGTAAGAATGATACATAAAATCTTGATTTTGTGAAAAGTGGATTGAAAGATTACATTTCAGAGATGAAATCAGACATTTCCAAACTAGATATAAATAAACTGCAGTAAGTAAACCTGTCATGGAATATATGAATCATGAAACTAGATTAATTAAAGTGACATCTTATTTTTTAGTATTTTACCTTTCAGTCATCCTGCAACAGTTGCACATAATATTTATGATGCAGTTTGGACCCTGATGGAGTGATCACATAAAATTTAGAACTTAAAAACAAACTGGACAACAGATTTGAGACGGATAACAGCTGCTCAGAGGGGCAAAACATTCGTCTTATAATCGTAATCGCCAGCCAAAGACAAACATGTAGGAAATTATATAACCACCCATGACATCTGATTAGCCTATAACTTTCTTCTGAGGATGCAAACCACCACAAATGAATAGGACTATTTTGGTGCATTTCGGATGTAAATGGGGTGGGATGTCCCTTAATAAATAAGTCTCTAGACTGTAACGTGATCATTCAAAATTCCACCTTAGTAAAGGTGAGAGGTTCTTTTACTGTGGTGCCACAAAAACACCCTTTTGCCAGAATGAAATACACATGGCGTACACATACTGTTTTTAACAACCTTGACCAAGATAACATGGAGGAGAACAAGGGACTCACACCTTTGTATGGGTTGGTATACAGTATGTGTGTCCAGCAGGACTCTAAGAAAATATCTTGGAGCTCCTGCCACAGACCTACCAACACACCAACACATTAATCAAAAAACAGCCAATATGGCAAGACGTATGTGAATCCCAACCATCATAACTATATGAGCTTGTTGGACATCTCATTCCAAAAACCACACCGAACTCTTTAAAATTTATGGGCCTTGCTTTGTGCGTGAGGAAGTGTCTGAGACCAGTGGTGGCGGACTTTATAGCACTTCAGCCGACACTTGGCACTGCACATAGTAATCTTTTGCAGATAAGTTCTTGGTACAGAGGGAGAAATGCATGTAAATTCATTATTAATTTACTGTGGGCAAAGAAAGGAATCACTCCCTTCGCACCCTGATAGAAAGATAAACACAGAAACATTTTTCCATCTATGTATACTCAGTGCAACTTATAACGGCCACATGAAGTATCGCTTTAGCTTTCCCAAAAACACCATGAAGATTCTGAAGCCATGGGGAAAAAAAAGTTATAGTCAGATGAGCCCAAAATCAAAATATTTGACCTCAACACAGAACCAGTTCATCTGGTAGAGAGCCAACACACTTCACCATCCAAAGAACACCATGCCTACTGTAAAGCATGGTGGTGGCAGCATACTGTTTGTCTGCAGCAGGGACTGAGACACTTGTCAGGATAGAAGAGGCAAACAGAGGTAAAGTGCAGATGCTGTCGAAAGTCAAGTGTAATGTGAGAAGTATATACAGTAGAAAATGAGGTAGTTCACTGGAATGTACTTGGTTAACCCAGGACAAGATGTCTACGTGCTTTCAGACCTCTGATGGCCTGCAGTATGAAACTGTTACAATTGAACTGCTGTCTTGCAAAACCAGAGTGGAAGCTTCAATACCATTTGCCAGACGGTTTAGTAGAGAAGAGTCTGATGACGGGTGTGAACAGACCTTCATTTTTCTGGCTCTGTTATAATAGCAGGTTTGGTGAATGTCTTTCAGGGGGGCAGAAGCGTTCCTGTAACTTTCTTAGCTCTCACTATCGGCTGCAGTGCGTTACAGTCTGAAACATTGCAGAGCAGACTTTCGATGGTCTATTATTATCTGTTTTGTCTTATCAACATTAAGATGGAGGTAGTTGCTCTTACATCAGTCAATCAGCCAGCCAGTCTTGTCACCTCCTCTTGAGGAAAATTCATGAGAAAAACCTGCTGCCCTCTGCCAGAAAGTTGTCAGTGAGAAGAAGGTTCACCTTCCAATAAGACAGTGACCCAAAGTACACAGCAAAACTGAGAACACGGTGTCTAAAGGAGAGAAAGGTGATTGTCCTTCCGTGTCCTTGAGTCAGAGCTCTGGTATAAACCCTGCTGAAAATCTGTGGAATGACTTGAAGATTGCAGTCCGGCAATGCTCACCATCCAGTTTGACTGAGCTGTAAAGAAGAGAGTGTAAATATCACATCGTCTTGATGTTCTAAGTTGGTAGAGAAGCATCCCAGAAGTCTCAAGGCAGTAATTAAAGCAAAAGGTGGTTCCATAAAGTGCTGATACAAAAGGTGATCCTTTATCCATCTCAGTGATTCTGTTTTGTATTTTCTTTTTTTTTTTCAACTGTTATCAGTTCTTTCACTTGCATGTTGTAAGTTAATGTAGCTGAAAAAAATGTGTGTGCGTGTGTGTGTGTGTGTATGTGTGTGTGTGTGTGTGTGTGTGTGTGTGTGTGTGTCTTAACATTTAATCACAGTAATGCAGTTGAATAGTATAGCAATATGTAAGTAGTAGTCCTTACCACTTGTTATTGGGGTCCTTTTAAATAAGTGGATACAAAGATTCTTTTTTTTTTTTCATTGTTGTTCATCGGCTTGAGTGTTGGGCTAATCACATACCTTTCAGAAAGACTTACCTTTCAGAAAGACTTGCTATCATTAGTGTTTACTTAAACAACCCTAGTGATTAAAAAACTCACGCTCATCACTGCAAATGTGCTTTTGGTCCCCGGTCACACTTTCTGCAGGAGTTTATCAGTGGGGAGTGCGAGTCCTCTGTCCACTTTCCTCACCTCTCCTCCACTTCATTGATGACCAGTGAGAGCAAGTTGTCTGCCATTGACAGTAGTGATTAAAAGTGTTCCAGGGAGGACAGGCATATGTTCATTCACCAGGGGGAAAAGCAGCAAATGAGGGAAAACACAATTGAGACAAATATAATCATCCTCTCGACAAAGGCCTAATCAAGTCGTTTTCAGCGCAAACCAATTTTGCCAATTTGTGCTCTAATGAAATGGGTAATCACGCTCAGAAAATAGGCTCAGTTAATAGTCTTCTCACAAATCCTCCTGCCTTCAGCCATTTGCTCCTGGCTCTCCGAGAGGTGAAGGCAGTCGCTTTCCCAAGTGAACAGGCACTGCCCCCTAGAGTCCTCCTCTCGAATTGCACCCAGCCACAGGGCACTGTAAGATCAATCAGAAAAATAAAACACCAAGGATATGGGTATGTAGACAAACAGAAATGGGCCTTAAACATAACTAATTCACAATTTAACCCCTTCCACTCCATACTTATTATTCAGTTATTAATCCTGAGGCTTGTTATTCAGATATAGATATGATTTATTCAGTAATTACTGCATATTATTCAGCAACTGCCACGGAATGTGAAAGTTATTTTAAGCTAACATGAAACTTTTAGACTTTTTTAATACATGAAAGCTTTTATTGAAAATATGGCTGTAGTTATTGTGCACCAGTGAATTGAAACACACTCTGAAGCTCAGCTCACTTGTATTGCTCAGCCGGCTGAAATGTATAATTTCTAATAACTTTCAGATGCTTCCATTATTGTTTTATTCCACTGGTAGAAGTCTTATTGTTTTTACTGTGAGTACAATCTACAGCTTCATATAACATGCACACAGTATAAGAAATGATTACGTGGCTCTAGGAGGGGAGAGAACACTGGGAATGTTGGATTGAGGTGTAGTAGGACCTCTATGGTATTCAGGAAAAAAGGTATGGAATGTTTTCCCAGGAAATGGAAACTGGAGCTAGAAATTTCTAAACATTGAATTAGAAGATCAAAAGGGTTGAAAGGAGCAACTGCAGGCTTCTTCTTTCTCCCAGACATTGGTTATGGCATTACTCCATTTTTAAGAATGAAAATATATTAATGTTATGTTTTATTAAACTCTTAACCAGAACTAACTGACAAACTGTAAAGCTTGTATACACTGGATAGCTAAATTAGAACGGCAGAAATTAATATGTCCAGTCAATATAATGAAATTATTTTTTCTTTATCTGATAACAGAAATTATAACTTCTGTTATCAGATTCAGCAAAAACACTATTGCATTTATGTGGGTAAAATATTGTGACTGCAATCACTATGAAACCAAACCCCTTAATGTTACCCCTTAAATTTACCTTAATTTTGACCTTAATTTCCAGGAAATTATAGAAGAATTAAGGGGTAAAGTGCACAGATTAAGGGGTAAAACTAATTAATTTTCCTCTTTTTCAAATTTGCCTCTTAAATAATAGAACCTCCTGACTTAATGCCTTATGTTTAAGATTAAGTGGTTTCACACTCGTGCCTTAAATCCACTTTTAAGGTAAAATTAAGGGATCAGTTCATAAAAAAATTCTAATTAAGGGGTTTGGTGTATTTTAAAGGTTTATACTACACCCTGATTTGGTGTATATTTAAGGTGGGGTTAAGCATATTTTAAGTACATTGTCTTTCGTAGTGAATGGAGCTCTCCTTAAAGATCGGTAAGCTAATTATGAAAAATCAGACATACAGTTAAAAAATGACCACATTTAACCTATTGGCTTGTGGGTTCGAGTTGCAGTCATGAAACTTACTTGGGGAAAAGAGTCATGGGACTGTTCCCAGTCAGTGAGCCAAACAGTTCTAGGGGCTGCTTTAGAAACCCTAGCCCCACGGACAAGAATAATGAAAAGAAAAAGTGCAAACACAATGGGTGCCTTCATGGCTTTGCTGCCTGACCCCCACTTAAGGAAAAACAGAACACATTTTTCTTCTTCTTATGATCTTAAAAATACTTAAGATCTTGCATTCACACATTAAAGCAAATGTAATTATGGAATGTAAATATGATGTTATTTATTTATTTGTCTTATTTATTTATTTATTTTTTTACTTTACTAATTTTCAAGGGTAGTTTTCATGGTCTAGGCCAGACTGAAGCACCATTTTAAAGTGCTTTATTAATGTTTGAAGTTATTCATCTGAATCATGCACACGAGGTTGTTGTAAAGGATGCTCTTAAAGTGTATTTAAATTTAGATTCATATTTGTAAAAGAAGTAACAGTGAAATTGCACCAGTTCTAGATACCAAAAGAAAAAAAAAATACACTGACCTGCTTGCTCATGTACAAAGGTCCAGTTCACTTCCACCTTTGAAAATCATACACATTTCATACAAATATATTCTGCAAATGTTATTGGAGGAAAATGTACAGCTGAAGGGCCTCAAAAAAAGGTAGAAATTGTATGGCTACGGTGAAAAAACGTCCAGATCACTGGGGCCGGTTTACTGTCTGACACGGCGAGAGAGCATGAGATCAGGACCACTTGTGAGAAATGAGGCTGGCCAACCTGGCTTCTGGCTTCTGCTATGAAAGATGATGAACAGAGCAAGAGGTAGTGTTTCAAACACAGAGCCACTGATCAATCACTGACCTCCTCTGTATCTTTCCTGGGACGCTTGGAGGTCTAAACCTTTCTCTAACTAAGAGCCAGACTGTGATCACATGGGTTCCGACAATGAAGCAAGAAGAGCACCTCACCTGCTTTATGCATTCTGTTTCTGGATCTAAAATTACTTTTTGAGGGTCAGGGTGGACTAAACATACTGACTGCTTCTGCTGCTCCCTGATAAAAAGAAAATGTTTCTGCTGGTACCTTTTTCAGAAAAAAGAAAACAGATTTATAAATGTTAACTTGCTGTTGTGGGGAAGATGCCTGATATACTGTTCTGATTGAGGCTCTGGACCGCGGGCGCCCGGTGATCTGACGATTTATGCTGCCTTGTCAAAAAATGCTACCGTAGCGCAAATCGACAGCTGAGTTTATTGATTCATGCTACCTTGCCGAAAAATGCTCACTTTACATTTATACACTTTATAGTCAGTTTATGACACTGACAATAATGAGAAATAGACAGATAATATGCATAATCAGGAAAAAAATATTTTATTTTAAATATTTACTTATAAGCAGTGTATCGATTTATGCTGCCTTGTTGGAAATGCTACCTTGAAGCTTATTCAGTTTATACAGTCGGTTTAACACTGATCTTCTTTCTCTTTCGGCTTTACCCTTCAGGGGTCGCCACAGCGAATCATCTGTCTCCATTTAGTCCTATCTGC
>JBBIGA010000022.1:3006219-3024223 GCA_037576975.1 Alestes dentex | reverse complement strand
ATATGCTAAAGCCTACGTTTAAACGAACTAACGCAAACTTTAGCAGATAGAATTTCACTCAAAATAGGAAACCTCATTGTCTGAAAAAATAATAGCTATTTTTTAATAAATAATACTTATAAAACCAGATTTAAGACTTTTAATGGCCTTAAATTTGGCAATTTTGATTTATCACCTTTTAATACTTTTTAAAACCCCGCGGACACACTGTTATAACAGATGTGAACTTGAGGTGCTGAGAAGGTGCAAATAAGCTTTGCAGCTGATGTACAGCACCACCAGCTTTGACTTGCTTGTATTAAAATGCTTCCATAAAGCACAAAACACAATACATTGTATAACAGGTAAATAGACTTAAGCCCGTATGCCATTAAATTTGCTAATAAAATAAAGGATGAAGTACAGGTAAGGCTGTGCATAGACACATTACATAGTCCTTTTCACGGAAATCTGAATTCTTCCTGCTGTTTTGAAATAGATGCAGTACATTAACGTACCATTCATTCCCCAGTCCATTTAGTCCATATATGTAATTAAACTGTAAATACAGCACATTCGCAATGTCACAATAATAATGCATTTACCTATCACCCATTTAATCTAGGACCACTTAGTCTAACCCCTTTATGATACAGTTTCAATTCAAACTACTGTCTGAACAAGCTTTTAAACTATACAAAGCAGCCGGTGGGAACAAAGTTCAAGTACATATATCCATCTCAAAGGTCCAGTAACAAACACAGTCCTTTTAATTCAATGTTTGAAAATTCAGTCGTAATAATGTAACATTTTTGAAATATAAAAACCATTACACAGAAAAAGAAAGTAGAGTAAGTGCCCCTTTAAGAGCCCATTTTAGAACAGAAAAGGGTTAAGACCACCAGACAATCAAGTAACAAAGGTCTATTCTACACAGAAGCCACATCAGCAGCAAAACAAACATCACCACAGTGCATTTAGGCAAAAAAATAAAGAATTGGGTCCAAGCTCTCACCACTCCAAACAGTCCAAGAGATGCTCTGCTGCGGTGTGGCACCCTACAGCCAACCTCCTCCATAGCCAACATCTGCCAGGCTGGCGGACAAATAAGCCAGCACCACTGGAACCCTTGGATGTCCATGCAATATTAAACAAGTTCAGTCTACGAGCATTACTGGCTCACCCTGCCCCCGCCACGATGCCATGTGTTGGAGATGAAGGACAGGTTACCCTTGATTTCCCCTTCACCTTTTGTGCTATGCTCCACCAAAGCTGTGTTCACCAAGCCCACCTCAGTCACTGTCCAGGGAAATTAACAGTCTCTGGAAAGTCTCTGTGAAGAAGGCCTGGAACGCCTGAAAGAGTCCTACTGGTGATCAAAAAGGCCCTGAGAGCAATGTACTACCAAACGAGATGGGCAACATGATCATTTGTTTGTTATGATCATTTGTCTGTCGACACTTTCTTATTGTATGCAAAAGTGTGGGCACATGTTTCTGTATTTTTTTTTAAAGTAAAAACAATGGCTCTCTGTAGCTCATTGGACATGATGTAGGTTAGTATGAGTAAATGGGTGTGACCTTAATTGTAGACAATCTTCAACTTGTTTTCATTCTCATATTTTATTTACTTTTCGTTGTTATGCATCATTCTTTTCATAATGTATATCCACTTTATTCTGTCAATGCAATATGTTTTCTCAATTATTTACTATTTATTTTGATTATTGATTTATTGTTGTATTTATTTTTTGGGGTGGTGTGTATTGTAAGGGTCATGTTGAACAGGTTTGGATGTGGATTTGCTCATTAGTGGTATGCTTTGTATGGGTATGTAAGAACCTCTGTACAGGGTTTAATGGTCTGAAAACAAATAAAGATAAAGTTGGAAAAAAAATAATAAAAATAAGCGCACATCCTCTACAGAGAACATACTTCTACACACTTTTCTTAAATGGCAAACATTTCGGTTTATTGTTTATCCCATAGTCATCATAATCATCATAATACATGTTACATGGTAATGTGATCTCAAATGTCTGCAATATAAGCCATTGCATACGACTACAACTTTACATTAACGCTTATAATGTTGGTTTCTCGACCTTTGAGATTATAGTTACTGTCAAGCTTTGCTGGGTATACCGAATGTCACACAGTGGTCGCACAGCTGTGAATAATGAGGTCAGAACTTAACAGAAAGCAGGAGCCAGAAATGGACTCTAAATATACCTTTTAGGACAGATATTTTTTTCCCTTTTTGCAGATATGGAAATACAACAGTTCAGTCAATTCCCCACTCTGGATCCAAGACTTGATACTGTGTTCCATGGTGGGCCTAATGATAAGTGGGCCGCGGCGAGTAGCTTTGTTAACCCGAGGATGCTGACATGCTGCCCCAGCTGATGTCATCCTTTCATCCAGTGAATGAACTCCTGGTGTCACGGACACTCACATGGTTCTTAATGAAGGCATTAGAAGCAAGAGCGGCAAAAGGGAAGGCCTTGCTAATTGCCGCGGTCTCGCTGCGCTAATTCGCCCTGCCGACTTAATTGCTGTCGACTCCGCTCTCCCCCCTCTGGCAGTGGGGCTCTCCCCCTCATGGCATGAATTAATGATTATGGTGAACGATTAAATATGAATGCATGCTCCCTTCTGCCATATGAATCTATCACATCAACAAGCCCCGCATGGGTCTGTAACTTGGGTCTCATCCTGGCAAATGGAGGCTGCATGCACAAATAGCAGCATGTGGCCTGTAAAGAGTTGGCTTAGCCAATTATTTAGTTCTTAGCTGTTTTATTCACAAGCTCCTCCAGCATGATGGTTAGCTCATTCAAAGCAGCAGCGGCAAGAAAGAGGCAGGAATGGGCTTTTCAGTTGCTTTCACGTGGAGGTCGTATATTAAGTATTGAGCCACTGCTTATCTTCTTCTAGCCGGTAATGAAGCAAGCTCTTCGGTGGGTCTTAATGGCCCAGAACAAACCTGCTCATTCAACAGCGCAGCAAGGCCTCCATGATTAAATCCTGCCCAGCCTTCTCAATTATGAGGCCAACTTAGAGATTCATCAAAGGGTCACAGCACAGGAAGAGCCAGAGTCAGTACTCCTGCTGGCTACAACAGAGTGACCCTGGCACTGTGTGATCAAGCAAAGACTCCTTAGCAGCTTTTACAGGTCCGTCTCCAGTAGAAATAATGGCTTCCCATTAAGGTCATTACTACCAGCAAAGGGGCGAGTCGTTTTTGTCTGCTGAGAGGATCTGCAGCATGTTATATTGAGGGAAACTGGAAAAAATGGAAACTTAGAAGCACTGCTCACTTACTTTAAAGTCACTCTAAACTCTGTGTGAGTTTAACATTTAACGGATGAGGAGCCACAAACCCACACACAGAGGAAACAAAATTTTAAAGCACAGAAATGAAAATCTTTAAAAAGGAGCATGAGTCCTATGATCTGTCCTATTTCATTATGCAAAGGCTGTTTGGTGAATCTTGCATCTGATTTTAAAACAACGTATGACCGACACAACAAGTAATATCTAGAATTTTTTATAAATTGAGAAATTAACAAAATTACGCAAACAACTTTTACCTGCAATTTAGTGAACAACTAAGTCTTTCTTTTGAAAATGTAACAAACAATATTTATTGGGAAATATATTTAAAGGGGTTTCTGCACCTTGTCAAGAGCGGGGACAACTTCTTACACCAATGATCCTAAGTTTACCTTTTTTATTAAATCATTCCTACAGCACACATAAAACATATTTTAAATATTAAACAATAATTAATCATAATTAGCACACAACTGAGATAAATTTACCAATAATGTAGTGATACAGACAAAACTATTTGATCAATTAAGAATATAACAGGGTCTTCTTTCTCCAAATGATGCACAATGCATAATATTATATTATTACACTGCTGAAGGTAAGTTTTATCCGTGGACAGCCACACAATCACAATACGCTACAATTACAATTTCATTTACTGTTGTCACTGAGTGACTTTACAGACAACACTTTTCTCATGCACTTCATACAAGAAAAATGTTTCTCATTAAATCCATTTGTAATTCTTCTTGCTTTCTGCAGGTGCCTGTTCTCACAGCAGAAGTAGGCTAATCATGTTGTTAAATCAAAACACAGCCAGCCAATGTGACAGTGAAAAAAGGAGGAAGTTATCTATGGGCTATCGGTGGCAAATTCAAAGTGGAATTACCCTACGGTGGGCTTTCCCTTAAGAACTGCAGGGGAGAACAGAGCAGCCATCAGTTTGCATTATTCATGTGACCAGATGTTCCCTCACATAGTGTCATTCATAGAGCTAGACAAATATTCACCATCTCCGAGTATAACAGGGGATAATTTAACTGTGGCGCCAACAAACACAAGTTAAGCAGTGCATCAAATCATTTATAAATCTTTCTAAGAACTCACATAACTAAACACATGCACAAACATTTGCCAATTTTAATCACAGGGCCCCTATCAGCTCTAAGATTTTGGTTGGTTTCTGAATTTCTGTAATAAACAGAATGCTTGTTTTTACCTTCATTTACAATTTAACATTTCAATTTGTATTCCCCCTGCCTGCAGCCTGATCTGAGTCCTTTACTATAAATATCTACTGCTACAGTAGCTAACCCTATATAATGATCAGATCCCGAGGGAAGAAAAGACAGATGTTACATTAACCAAATTGTCAGAGGGTTGGAAGTTTAGGCAGTAAACAAAAACGATTATTGTCGTTTGCTGGACACTGCCCTCACTGCTTTTAAATATGTTACAGTAATGTGAAACATGTTTCTTAATCCTAAAAGAAACATTTCCGCCATTTGTTTCAAGAAAGTACTTTTGTATTTTGCAGTTAAATTTTCAAGTTTAGTTCATTTTGACCCATCAGCAGTCCAGCCATTAGAAAGGCAGAAGTTTTGTTTTCAACCAATCACAACCTGTGGGTGAAAACACTTCAGGAGTGTATGTAGCATGTGGTTATGGTGGCATGTTCATCAGACTCTAGGCACAATGGAGGCCCTCTTACAGTTTAGATGCTGATACTTAGCCAAAAGGCTAAGTATGAAATGAAATTGATATGAAATTTCCATCATGCATTAATTTCTTATTTGTCATGCCGACATTCAGAATGTGTTGTAATTAAATCGTTCCTCACTGCGGCAGGTGTGAACAAGGCCTGTTCATGGGTTCTTTATGAATATGAAGTACACAAACAAAAAAAGGGCTTCACAGTCAAGCCTTGTCTTAGTCGATTCCTGATTCGTTAAAATGTGACAAGATTCAGCGGGAATAACTTCAAGACACACCGATCCCGTACTCATAATTCACAAGCGTGTTCAGGCCACAGAAAAATAATGTACTGATATACAGAAGCACACATCAGTCTCAGTGCACCATAAAAAAAACTCCCGAACTCCAGAGCAATTAGGCTAACTGCAATACACCCAGTGTAACTCCTAAACACCTCCTTATGTTCTGATAGGTGAACAGTGATAAAACGCATGGAATCTGGTTATAAATCAAAAGAAAAGCTGGCCAGAGGTTCTCGTGCTGTGAAGATATGATATCTAAGCATAAAAACGGACACCTAAGCATTCACATAAATGCACTGGAAATTCGCTGTGGGAAAGAAAGTCCTACAAAAGGTCAGAACATAAAAAACGTGGACATCATTCCATGCATTCCAATTACACTGTATGAGTTTTACTTGCCTGCAGATGTCAGCACTGCAAAATGCAGGAATTCTGCTCCCTTTGCAGGAAGTAGCTGACAATCCCAGATCAGCTACAGGCCCAACACAACTGAGTAATTCTATTAATTTGATATACAGCAGCTGTAATGTGCTCTACAATAGGCAGCTGTGTTACTTCAGCATCGGAGTGGAAGCTTACAAAATTAGCCAGTGGACAGAGTGCGGTGGGGTTAAAAACATGCCTCTTCTTGAGACACATCATTGCTGTGCCATTCACTGAAAAAATCTGAACTGTCTGTGCCAATTAGCTTCCAGCGCAACAAAGAAAACAATGTGAGACGTCAGACTTGCAAGCCTCAGACAGTGACTGCCTCCCATCACTGCTCTAGTTCAATGGCAACGGGCTTTCCAAAATTAGCCCTGTAGTGCTTGGCTTTGATCAATGAAGCCCAGCATCTGTCTGATCTTAATTGTATTAGAGGAGCAGCAGAGTCTCCACTACCTCGCATTAAACTCTGGCTGAACCTGGGACGAGTGCGCGCGCTAACCTCTCGGCTACATCACCCAAATATAGTGAGAAAACCCTCCCAGCCAATCTTTACTATAGGAGCACAGAAAGATTAGAAGATGGGTTCCACTATGAGCCTTGGGTAGGCAAGCTGAAACCAGCTCACAATAGAGAGGTGTAATGAATTGAGGTTGAAACTGGAGGTGACAGGTGTGAAGGCAAGGCAGCAGAGATAGAGCAACTGAAAGAGGAGGGAGAGAGAAAGTCAGATAGACAGAGAGGAAATGGGCAACGCCATTCGTCCAGACAGGAAATGGACCAGAGGGAGCCCTCAACCGTGTGTCATGTGGATTTCAGCAGACCCTCAAACAAAAGTCACAAACATTGTGGCTCCATCAAAATGTGGTTCAATATGTTTGAAATTAAGTTTAAACTTTTTATCTTTAAATGAAGATTCTGCCACTAAACTGAAATTCGGCCAATAAACTGATATCTGATATTTGCAACAAGAAAACACCAATAATATTACAATAATTCTTCAAAATGGAATAGTTTCATGACTTTATGTCACTCACAAACTAGTCATTTCAATTGCATACTTTTTTACAGAAATATGGTAAATTGGTAAATTTCATATGCTTGTTTCTGAATAAAAATCAAGTCAGAATTGTTTCTTTAACACAGGCATCTTTATCCATCATTTTTATTAGACAATGTGAATATAAAATGGTTTCCCACATTCATGCTGCACTACTCATATTCACAATCGAAGCAACAGCAGAGGCAAAGGTAGAGCACATTACAACTGTCGATACCACACAGAAGACATTTATGTTGTAAATGCTCCAGTTTAATGCTCTCTAAGACACATAAGTAACTCAACGGTCATTAAGTCAGTAACTGTAATAGGATTACAAGAATACACTGTAACTCGTTACTTCATTACTGAAAAAAAAAAATGAGATGACATCACTGTAACACATCCTGAACTGCATTATACCCAAAATGAATCAATTTATCTTTAGATATGATGAAAAACAGAATAAATCAGAAACGTCTTACTCACGAGAGACATCAGTTATGTGCGTCCAAATAAGAAGGCACTGTTAAAAAAAGACAGCCAACCCAAACCCTAATAAGGAACACGGGACCTTCTACTGACGAAACATTTTGGAAGTCGCAACCCTTCACTCAGGCCAAGATTTCAAGATCCCACACTGTGTACATTCCACAGCGATGAGCTGTTGAAAAATTTAAGGGTTTTGACACACAGGAAATGAGGTGGTTTAAACAGAAGCCCTGTCTTTGCCTAATTATATAAAAATGGAGAAGGGGTCCTGACAAGAGCAGACTGTTCAAACGATGAAAGGCAACTTTCACAGCACATGCACGGGCACTGAAAATCACTGAAAAATGACTTTTCATTTGTAAGTATTTTACTTGCTCTTGAAATGGACCAACAAACAGCATGTGTTTAAAATAGTCTTCGCGGTTTAGTGTGTAGTTGTGATTCATTCAGGTGCAGTCAAACTTCTCCCTTGTATTTCTACATTTAAAAATAACTAGAGAATAACATTACTAAAAAAAAAAGAATAAAGGGTGCATCCTAATTAAAAAATTCAAAAACCACATTCAGATGTGCTTTCACACCGTTCCGTTTCGACCAAGTGGTAGCTGATCCAGAAACTGGGGCTCTATGAAAGGGGAAAACCGGCGGCTGTGGTCTGTGTGAGAGAAACAGGATGCTGCAAGTCGTTCTTTCTGGCTAGCCAGCTCAGGAAACAGGGCCAGGGCCAGCTTGACCACGCTGAGAAGCACAGTGGAGGCTAAACGCTCGGCCTGGCTGAGGTGCCTGAGCTGGCAGATGCTTCCTGCCAACTCTTCACAGCTGCTACAAGTACAGGCATTCCAACGTAGGGCCGTTCCCCACCCTTCGCACCTTGTAGTCATGCCACATTGTACCCAGGTTGACATGTTTCTTTCAATTCTCCAGAAATGGGTAGTCTTGAGAGGCTTGGAACGTGATCGACTGGCACTGCTGTGCTCACAGAATCATGGCCTCAGGATGCATGAGGTAGTGCTTTGCCCATTTGTCCACTTACCAGATTTCACTGGCTAAGCCTTCTGGGGTTTTACGCTACATCCCTCCAGCTGGCTCCCTGAATGCAAGTGAAGAAGGCCATGCAAAACAAACAATAGCAAGACACCAGCAAGATACATAAAAAAGGAAAACAGACCAGCCCCCAGCAACTTAGATTTATAGATGCTCATGACATTCCATAAGGACCTACAAAAGACTGGATAATCAATAACATCAAGGTAATGGAGATATCTGGTTGAATAGCTGTGAGGCATGGGTGAAACTTAAGCTCAATGGCTGAAGCAGAGGCAAGTAATTAGATGGTGAATAATGGTGTTAGGATGATATGTAGAGGGGGAAGGGGTAATAGCATGCTTTGCAATGATACTGATTGTGTTGTACGTCATGGGCAACCAAGCAACTGCTATTAATATCTACAGTCTGCCATAAACCGTGCAATGATAGCAGTCTTATATGTTTAACGTATGTCAGACTCCATGAGACGCTGTAAAATACAACTTTACCCGGATTCCATGGCACAGTTACGCTATAGGTCAGAGAACATGAAGAGGATTTTCTAGTGATAGATCTACATTGCAACAAAATGACTTTCTGGTTGCACCGTTTTTTTGGAAAAACAATCTCTTGGTGTAACATTTTGCCTAAAAAGGAAAAATTCTCTAAAGTGAGCTTCAGGTCAGCAGACTCATTTTTCTGACCATTACATGGCTGGCTAATTAAAAATCTAACTTAGTTTTTACCCTAATTTATCTTATCATTCTTCACACTCATCATTCCATACCACTCTCTTCTGAAACTGCTGATAATATAAATCAGTGATGCCCAAATGTGGTCCTGGACAGGTTGGTGATTTTTTTTGCTCAAGCACAGCTGGTCCAACTGAAATGTTAATTGCCAGGTTTAGTGAGTGTGTTTGCGAAGGGGAACTGCCAAATTGTGCCCAGATTTGGGTAACCCTGAATAATCAGCAAGTCAAAGATGGCTTGGCTTTCACCAATAATTCCATCACTAACACAATAGTAAGCCCAAAAATCAGCCAAAACACAGACAACAGACTTTATAAGATACACTCATCTCTTTCTGACTCTCAGACTCTTAAGCAAACTTGTTTGTGGCACTATTGAAACCATGTTACGACAAACAAAAATAATACTATGCATTATTTAACGGTGGCTCTTAACATCTCAATATTGGCCAAACAAAGGCTGAGTGGTTTTAGCTACCCTGCCTTGGGAGGTTTTAGGTGTCATCTGGACAGGAAACTGAGGCGATAAGGATCAATATGCTGTGCATTAGGCCCAGCACATCCAACCCCCCCCACTGTAAAATTATGAATCTTCTATGCAAAAGCTGGGCTCTAGTCGATCGCCCTGCAGAAGCAGCTTACCTTGAGCTACTGGCAGGGATGGATTGACTTTTGATGAGTGAAGAGTGAAGGGAAATCTATAAGCTAAACTAAGCTGAACAGGCATTACACATTTGCAACAAAAGGTCAGATCCTGAGTACAAGTAGCCTGAAGCTGAATATTTAAATCTGATGAAGCAATAAAGTCCAGCGATGTCCAGTTTCTCATTCTGGACAGTCTACAGGATTATGGGTAGCTGAGTTTTATAAGAATGCTTTAGAAGAAATGCATTGGTCTTCTCTGAGAGTGCATTTAAAAAGTCTACAGCCAGACTTGGCCACACATTTCTGCCTAAATATGACCGAAATATGTTATTTTAAAATTATTAAAATTGCTAGAAGAATCCCAAGACTTTTTTTTCAAGTCAGATGAAAAACACTTTGAAGCCAAACATGCATTAATGGTGTTGTCAAACTTTGCAGGGTATCATCACATACAATTATTTAAAAAATACGGTCAATACACCATTCATGTAAATACAATCAATCTGTTTTTGAGGGCTTGAAGAATGCTGTAAGAAGTTGATTGCTTACAAACTTTGAGAAAGGGGAAAACTTAATGGTTTTCTCGGAGTTGAATCACCACACAAACTTTTATTACCACGTGCTTAGGGGTTCAATTTCATATTTCAATAAAACCACTAACATTTTAGAGTGTATAAAACATTTCTGTCTGCTTAAAGGCCAAGTTGAATATTTAAGAGCTAATGTGTTGCTCCTCCTTCAAAACCAATTTCACCTGTGCAACATATTTCTACAGCGCGATGATGGGACACTTGAGATTTTATACTGCCAATTACATCCTAATGTCTACATATCATCCAACTGAGACAGAGTTTGAGTTTCAACGGTAGGGTAAAAACACTGTACGTGGTTGCTCATAGCTTAACTGCTAGAGATGAACCCTCATGTGTATCACATCCAAACTTCTCTAACAGGAGCATCTTCACTGTCTACTGGAATGCCAGACACTATCTTTCAAAAATCAATTAAAACCAGTCAAATCATCTTTTCAAATGTGAAGGTAAGGACTTTTTACCTAGTTATTTCACGCTGCTGGTTATATCAGACTGAATTCATTATATCATTTAAAAGGAAATATGCATTTTCCATAATGAATTTAACCTGTTCTAAAACCCATTATATCTTGTTTTATCTCTCTAACTCATGACCATCAATCATCATACCTCAGAGTTTGCTGCCTTTCACTCAGAAATCTACAACAGTGCAGAAGGAAAACGCATTGTGACTTCTATTTGACACAGACTTAACAAAAGACACAGGAATGACACTAAAGTTTGAGGCCAAAGCATATGTAACATTAGACCATGAACGTGGCCAAGCTGGCAACACTGTGTTTACACAAAAACACTACACACACACATATGGTAACAATGTGTGCTCACCTACCTTGAAATCAAGGCACTTTCACATCACAAATGCAGATACACTAGTCTTTTACATGTACACACAGATGACATCCTGATACAGGATACTCTGCAATGCTAAAAATAAACTAAGTCAAAAAGACATCAGTCCAGGTCACAGTTCAGTGATACACCTTGTTTACTGAAGTGGCAAGACTACCCATGTGGAGTGAGATAAAAACCAATCAAAAGCAATGAGGATAAATCCGAAAATCAGAGGATCATGAGGGGATGAGGCTGATTTAGCAGAAGTCTGACAGTTTCCCTGAGATGTAAGCAGTAAACAAGAAGAAAATAGATGCTAATGGCTTTCAAGGCACCATTAACAACACTGCCAGGATGTTTGCTGCAATGCCAAGTTCGAAGATGGCTGGTCACCAGGAAATAAATGGAGATGTGAAAGTGCAGCACCGCACACGGCGACTGAAGACCCATTATTGGCCGCTGAATTATGGATGACGGCGGTCCTCCAACTCAGACCTATCTCAGTGCGTCACATGAGTGAAAGCACAGAACCCCTGACTAAACAGAACCGTGTTCTTCTGTGTGTATAGTAGGGTGTCAAATTCAAAGTCATTCAAATTGTACTCATATTCTTAGACCTGCTCTTGAAATGGTGAGCGTTCCTCAACTGTCTCATAAGCTTACACACATATGTTAACTTTGCATAAATTTTCTGAGACCAGATCACAAGACTCCGGAGAAGATGCAAACATCTACCCAAATGTACTATGTAAGCCGCAGCGGCCACACCTTAAAATGCTAATTAACGTAGTGAAGACCTGTGAGTGTGTTCTGACTGTCGCTCAAACAGAAACAGAAGGCCCACACAAAGGAATAAGACAAAAATGAAATTGTCAACTTTTATCACCTTTTGAATATTTCAGGTGAACTGATTGGCATAAAAGTCATTGAAGTATATGCAATAGTTTGATAGGAACCACGGAACAAGTTGTTTACCACACGACACAAAAAGAATGTCTATTGCCATTTTATTGCTATCGAAAACAACTACTGAAAATACAGTTTTTAATCCTGCAACACTAACATAAAACAATGTTTTAGGCAGCACATATGTACAACTAGGGCTGAGCAAAATCACACTATTTATCTGATACATCATTATGAGTTATGTCCCTCCGATGATGTCTCAGCATGTTGTTGTAATCATATCATGATACAGTCAGTACCACTGGGCAGACACCGCTGCAATCTATCTTTTCTGTTGGTTTCAGCATAATAACAAAAATATGTAGCGCTCCAGGTACACTGTGATTGTCTTGCTGGAATTCTTCCATCCCACTTGTAATGGTTCACCAGTTAGAATGCAACATTGCACTATTAAGGGAAAAATGGAGAAATAAAAAATATTTATATAAAAAGCCAAGCAAATTGTTATTAATTCTATTGAGAGTGAAGTTACTTTGTTGTTTGCCATTTTAATATCTTTCACTTAGTTAACTTATATTACTTTAGGTTTACAGAGAAAAGGAACCCCATACACCAGCGACTCTATTAGGTTCAACTTGTTAGTATTGTACTGGAACCCCTTTTGCATTCCGAATTGCCTTAATTCTTTGTGGCATAGCTTCAACAAGTTGCTGGAAACATTCCTCCGAGACTTTGGTCTATAATGGTATGACAGCATCACAGAGTTGCTGCAGATTTTTTCACCTGCACATCCATGATGGAATTTTCCCGTACATTTAAATTTACAGCATGTGGCTTATGCTCTTATCCAGAGCGACTTGTATGCTGTGCAGTTGACAAGTGTTCTTTAGTATGGACAATTTCTTTCTCTCTCTCCATCTTTTTGCTGTATCACCTATTTCTACTCATAATCTTATTCCATTCAGCCATTACCCCAAACCAGAGTCGCGGGGGGGGGGGGGGGGCTGGAGCCCCTTCCCTCCCTCTTAGGGCAAAAGTCAGAAATACTTCTTGCGATAGGTTTTTAGATAGTCTTCAGAGACACTGACCGCATCAGAAGTCATTGTTTTTGCAAATACTCTGATTCTGAGTCAGTTTTAATGTGTTGCACTTGACCTCATAACACTCCAAATTATGTTTTTTTTACACTTTAGCAACTTAAATATTACCTTGCTTTTACAGCTGTTGTTTAGAGTAGAGATATTTTTGTGGATATTGTCCATACCTAAAGAACACTAATCAACTGCAATGCCAAGTTCTGCACCTGTCCAAAGTTCTTAAGTTTGGGGAAAACTGCCTTTATGGGACACTTCCAGTAACGGAACACTAGACAAAGCAGACGAGATTAATCATACCGGATAACGTAATGGTAACTTAATTTTAGGTTATTAGTGTTCGGTTCATTGTAAAGACCACACGTGGTGACAACATGCGACGGTTAGACCTACATTCATAGTGGAAAATATGAAATTTGTTTATATTTAGACAACAAAAGTTTCAACATCTGCAGTCAATTGCAATGTTTTGTTGACTTCTCAAGTGAAAATAAGTGCACAACATCTACAGGGAGTAAAATATAATGTCATATTTTCCAATTTGTTACATTCAGAAAATAAAAAGTGCTTTAAAATGTACAGAATTCCAGAATTCTGCATGCTTCATTTGGAAAAAAAAAATAAAACGAGTAATTTGACCAGGTGTGCCTAAACCTTTGAATACATCTGTATACTGCAAATTACATAGATATCTTAATACAAAAATCACTTTTTAGTTGAAGCACATGGATCAGAATACAGTTGAAAATTCTGTTTCTGATAAAAGTAACTTGGAAAGGCAGGTCAAAATCAAAACTATGAGGCATATATATATATATATATATGTGTGCATTATGTTTAGTTCATCTAATTAACCCTCACTTTTATATTATGCATAAAAAGGCACTGAAATTAAGTTGTGCACTGCTGGCATTAAGTAAACACAGTCCACAGAATCAAATCGTACACAAAGCTAAAACAGCTGAATGGTTCACAAGCAAGCAAAACCCACTGGATGCAAACACACACACACACAGACACACACACACAGGCTCTGATCTCTAAATCTTCACTTAGCGGATACGTTATGACATCACTTACTTTGGAGGACCACGGCTGCAAGCAGTTGGCATAGCAACGGACGAGGAAAGCCATTTCCCAAGCTGTGAGGGAAACTTTCCCTCTTTCACCAGACAGTGAGGAAACAAAATGAGTCTGAGCTCAGCTAGTTCTTCTGCACAGGAATCCACAGGGACCTTTTACTAAACAACTAATTACGATAAAAAATGGATCGGTCCTCGTTTCTAATTTGTCAAGTAAAGTTTGACCATTAAACTCTTCCAGAAAAGCAAAAAAATAAAAAAATTAAAAAAATCAGCCGTGGAAAGAGTAATAGAAGCACTCATCCACTTGCGCTGCAAGTCAATGCAGGGAAAAATCCAGTGTTTTCTCAAACCATCGTAACAACTGCAGAGATTCAGTCAAGTCACTGAAGACCAGGCGCACGCTCCAGTCTTTACATGAAAAGGAGGAACAAGAAAATCCTAATTCAAAGAACTGTCCCTGAATAAAGAGCAAGCCTCCTCTCCTTCCAAACTCCGAACTCCAGGCTGAGATGCAGAAAAGTCGGACGCCGCTACTGGCAGCATTCCGGATCCCCCCTTGGCCAGCTTCTCCAGCACTCTCTCTGGTCTGTCTAATAGCAGCAGACATGCATGTCTGACCACCCCCGGGACCACTAGACTGCCTGCTGTGCCCAGACTTCGAGTGCGCATCCCCGGCTGCAGCGCCCCTCTGGCTCCCCCAGGAGAAGCTTCCATCAACTGGACACTCCGCGGGTGAAAACAGAGCATCTAATGTGGAGAGAGAAGGAGGAAAGGGGAGGGGAGCCTAGCAGAAAAAGAATGACATCACCTGTGTAGGGTGCACGAGGGAGGGAGGAATAGAGGGAGCACCAGGGTGGGGTGTGCTGGTGGTGGGGGGTGTACTGCATTAGAGCTATTGGCTGTCTGCTTGGAGCAAAGGCAAAAAGGGGGGCCGGGGGGTGGGGGGGTTGCAGATGGTAGCATCTTTATTGATGAGAAAGCTTAGCATCTCTGCTAACCTCTGCTCTATAGAAATCATATGAATAAACGTCGAAGTAAAAAACAGCTGAAAAGGCAGGCTAGGTTAATGCATTCCTTCTGCACAAAGCCACTCTGCATTCTTTTGTGATCATGACAAAGGCACGCTTCTGCGGAGGCACGGAAAAAAGGACTAAAAAGAGACTTAAGCGCCCCTTTTCGCATGAAAAAGGTGTTCCATAAACGGACCGATATAAAAAGTGCTACCATTTACTGGGCTGTCAACATAAGAGAAAGTGAGCCTCTCTCATACACTCACTCTATCTCTCTCTGTAACAGCTCTTATGTACACCGCTAACTGGATAGATGGCTCAGGCTGTGGTTAAAGGATGTCTTCTCTCCTTCTAAACCGGGCCAGTAATGTGAACTGAGTCCTATTCCCAGGCTTTGCCTCTAATGCAAAAAAAAAGAGAGAGAAAAAAGCATGACATCATCTTTTTCCAAGCCAACCAATGGCAAACCAGCACATGGAGCTTTCCGATGATTGTTGTGGAAGCAGAGATGGCGAGCGCGGCACATTTTGTAGAGGGAGAGAGAGTGAGAGAGAGCATGAGTGAGAACGCGAGAAAGCCTTGCCTCCAGCTGCTGGAGGATCCCCCTCTTCTACAAATAACAAAAAAAGAGTCCGGTTTCATTGGCTGGATTCAGAGTGAGAGGCAGAATCACAGTCATTTGGTGTAAACAGAGCAGGGATGCTCTCTGTAATCTAATATCTAGGGGGAAAAATAAGGCTGCACGAGTGCCTGTCAAAGTCAGGGCAAATTTGGTTTCAAGTTCAAATCTGTGCAGATATCTGTTAGGGCCGAGCCATATTGTGAGAAAACCCCATACTGCACTTAAACTGCTGTGTACTGTATACTGACCCAATATACTTCATAGTACAGCATGTAGTATGAAACAGAAGCTGCGTGCTGTTCCACAGTTCAGAGGTGTGGCAGGACTCATCAGGGGCTGAGCCAATCAGACATAAAAAAAAGACCCATCCCATTTTCTTTAGCCCTATAATTGTTTAGGAACCATTTTTCAGCTCTGTAGGAGCATGCATTGACCACAAGAAGCGTCTTTGGTGAAACCTACCAACACACACACTGTACTAAGTAACACAGTAGAAGGTGATCCTTTCAACCCATCTCTGAAGTCTAAAATTAAACTATTGCTTCCTACATCTGTGAAAATGTGACTCATTTCATTTTCAGGACATTCTCAGTCAGAATCATGAGCTAAAAATAATAAGCGGTGGGACTCCATAAGTGAGTATGGAAAACCCATGCAAACTGTGCGGACTGTTTGTCTGCGTGGGGCCAAGTCACTGTTATAACCACAACAGCTAGGCGAGTTTACAGGAAGTTAACTTTATTCATTATTTTCTGTCATTTTGTCACCATTTGTGAACACCTCTTGCAGACACAAGCCACTATGACCACAGTGATGCCAAACGTGTGACTGAAGATTTGTGAAGAACATTTTTTTTAAACAGACTATTTATATGGCCAGAACTTCCTGTTGGTTATCACTTGTAGGTAAATGGGCTCCTATAAATAGAAGTGGGTTTACTAATTAGTGGGTTTATGCCTGCAATGCTGAGTATAACGATTAGGGCCATAAGTGTGCCAAAACGTGTCTGTGGTGTCACTTCTGCAATAACGTTTTCTACTGTAATCTTTTAAAAAGCTTAAAAATACTCTCCAGTCCAGGACTGGGCACCTGAGTGGCACAGCTATCTAAGCTTTGGTCCCATCATCATGACACAGCGAGTTCATTCCCCAGCAATACACCAGCCATCCAAGGCCAGGAATTCAAGAGCGTATAATTGGTCTCGCTCTATCTGTAATGTAAAAGGGCTTTCCCTCTCCCTCTTCGCTCAGTGCAATGTTAGCCAGTGTCTGTAAGCTGATGGAACAGAAGTGGTCGCTTGTGTTCTCCTCCAAACAAGTTAAGCTGTTTAATTAGAGGCAATTTGAAAAGATACAGTGCCTTCACATGAAAAAGCACATGCTAGAATTTAACTTCCCGGCGCTGGCGTCATTGTGTGACTGGGGGAGTCCTAACTGGCGGGTGGATACTGAAATGACTCAAATGTAACAGAAAATTGGGTTTAAACAAACAAATAATAAAACATGTTCGGGGCTAGCCCGATGATTAGATCAGCAGGAATGTCCTTCTGAAACCACCATGATGCATTATAAGATATAGCTCAACATACTTGAATATTTGTCTAGAACAGTACATCGTCTAGATATTCATGTTGTTCATATACTACTTACTATTCCAGGGCACAATCAGCAGAACGCAGGAGGCCATTTCGAAAATTGCCCATATGGATGCAACATACTTCCTAAATTACTAAAAGCACAATAGTGTACCTTTACTGCGAAGTGCTTAAAGACCTGAATTACTTTTAACCAAAACTGTAAATAAAACTGTAAGTAAACATTCCTACTTGCAAATGCAACAAATTTAACCAAGCACCTGCAGAGATTTCAACAAAGTGTACCAGGAGATGCTAGCAAACAGGGGAAAAGACATCAGGCAGCAGACGCAGGGTGACGTTTTCCAAAAACGCAACAAAAATACAGCAGACAATCTCCCAAAACACGACGAGGCTCAATTCGGCCAGTCCACCTTAAATACAGAAGTTGTTAGATTACCCTCTGCCCATGTCGTGTCTCCAAATTCATGTAATTTAAAATGTATTCGTTTTGCACTTTGTTGTTGCTGCTAAAATGGACATAATACTTGAACTATTTAGATGATTCTCTCAAAACACGACGAGGCTAAAGGTGGG
>JBBIGA010000022.1:2984752-3004077 GCA_037576975.1 Alestes dentex | reverse complement strand
ACCAGACACTCAGGCCCAAACTCAGCACGACTACCTGTGAACCAGCAGAACGGTCTCTGTTGCTGAGTTTATTTTGAAATGCAGTGTATGCTGGACGCCGGAACTACTATATTAGGGTGTGATGTACTTATCCACCCAGCGAGTGAAATATACGTGACAGCCCTAGTAAAATTACAACTTCTCGAACACATCTGAACATTACTATAGTGGACTTCACTAGGAGGCAAAGTTTTGTGACAACTACTGTAAGTTTCCACAACCTGATGTGGACCAACAGTATAAGCCGCTACAGGAATTATTATACAGGATCAGTATTTTTAGTAGAATGACATTATGAACTATCGTACTATCATAACTATTGTTTCACCAGTATGCTAGCCCAAAGGTATGGACTATATTATAGTAGAAGGTGATGCTTCTTACATTAAAAGGCCTGAGGAATACAAAACAATAACAGAAAGCTTATAGCAAAGCCTGTGAATCCTCAGGCACCAGTAAACTGCAATTACAGCAGTGTGTTGGAGAGCCCACCTGTATTAGAGACAACTCAGGTGTGCAGCAGCTCAATAAAAAGGGTTAAGCCTATGTTTCTGCAGCACAGAGAAATCTGTCCATATCCAAGGGAAAACAAAACCTAACTAACCAACTATTAACACGTCACTCCACAAACAAAACGTGCTGTTTTTAACCGTCCAAGAAATATCACGATTTCAAGTTGGCTCGATCTACACTATATGGACAAAAGTATTGGGACACCTGACCATTGCACAAACAGCGACGCTCCATTCAAATACACAAACTTTAATTTGGAGTTGGTCCCCCTTTGCAGCTATAACAGCTTCCACTCGTCGTGGAAGGCTCCCCTCAAGATTTTGGAGTTTCTGTGGGAATTTGTTTCCATTCATTCTGCAGAGCATGTATGAGGTCAGGCACTGATGTTGGACGAGAACATCTGGCTTGCAATCTCCGTTCCAGTTAATCCCGAAGGTGTTGGATGGGGTTCATTTGTGGAGCCAGTCAAGTTCTTCCACACCAAACAAATCCAGCCGTGTCTGAATGGACCTTGCTTTATGCACTGGGGTACAGTCATGCAGTCAGAAGTTTCTTCCCCAAACTGTGTCCACAAAGTTGAAAGCATGGCGTTGTCCAAAATGTCTTGGTCTGCTGAAGCATTAACATTAAGCAACTAACTGAAAGTAAGGGACCACCTGAATTCAATTATTAAGAGGGTTGTCCCAATACTTTTGTCCACATTGTATCTCTAGCGAGTTCAACAAAGACGTTAACACCAGTGGTGGTAACAGCACTGACGCTGGAAAAGATAAATGATTATTACTCTGTACTAATGTCAAAGTCTGGAAAGCCGGGTAGTTTTAAAACACAACTGGTGTTGTAACTTCATAATGGTGATAAGTACTTTTCTTTATAGTTGGTCCAGTAAATCACTGCTGACTGTCTGGAAAGTCATCCAAACTTTTAGGCTTGTTTGAATTACCTTTAGCCAAATGCTTAACGTTTATGGCTTCTTCTTCACAACGAAGACAAAAAAAACGACAGAAAGTTAATTAAACCATAATCTACACGGTTTAGCAGCTGAAAGTGTGTTGTGAGAAAAATAGTCGCAATTTCAACAAGATTTTAAAGAAGATTAGCAGTTAGCTATTAAAGCAGACCAGGTAACGTCCAGAGGAGTTTGAAGTGATTTAGCAGCTTTTTTATGTACAAACCTCTGCTGTGCGTCGAGATGGATGTTTTTTCAGTGCTTGCTTGAATAGTGAATCCATGGAAAAAGGCAGATGTGACCGTCAGAAAAGAGAAAAGAGCCAGATGTTGGTCCTCACTCTCAGCTCTCCTGCTGCTGCTGCATTAAAAACAGATTTTCTCTGTTGGCTAATCAGTGCTTTAGCTCTTCAGCTAACTTTAAAAAGTGTATTTTACTGCTAAGGCGAGATTACAGCACTTATTCGAAAGCCAGATAAAGGTATTTCTTCTTTAGACTCTCGACACGCCATCCTAAGCCCGGGTTAAAAAAAAAATTCACTTAGTTCTTCGTCTAAACTGAACTAGCTTAAAACTTGGACTGGCTCCCTCCCAGGCTCTCCACTGCAGTAACGCTAACCTCCACTAGCTGGCTGGTTTAAATTTGAGCACTTCCATTCCTTTGCTCAAAAAGTACATTAAAGTAAACAAGTGTTCCTTGAAAACACAATTTTGTAAAATCATTCAAAAAAAAACCCCAACCAAATTCTGGTAACATCAAAGGCAGTCCCGGAGAAACTCATTCAGAGTGGTTTAGTATATAGGTGAATGGAACCAGACGTCCGAAAGCAATAAATCCTAACTAAAAGTCATAAAGTTATTAGAAATGGTTATGAATTCACAGTTGGATGAAAATGTTATCGTTAAACACAAAGGCATGGCAACACAGAGCATAATAGTACCAAAATACGTCCCCCCCCCCCACCAGATTTAACACTATTACACCATTATTAATATTATAGAGGGAAAAAAAATAGAATTGTTAATGCTGGTTTCCATCATCACCACTGTAAACTCCTTTTGCTCAGAAAAGTCAATAAAAATAAACCTATTTTTCCTTAAAGACAGACAATTTTGCGAAATCATTCAGATTTGACCAACATGGCCCGAAAAAAAAACAAAAAAAAAAAAAAAAAACACTCCAATAACATAGGCAGTCTTGGAGAAACCCAGTTAGTGCTATTAAAAGCAATGGTTATAAATACACTCCTTGATGCATGATCCTTTGTGTCTTTTTTTACCTTTTGGCAACAGAAGGTAAAATAGTACCAAACACTTTCCAGATTTTTTTTTATTTTAAGAAATGGTTATGAATATACTATTTGATGCCTGATGCAAGGTAAAATAGGACCCAAACACTTTACAGATTTAGCATTATTACACCATAATTAACATTACATAGAAACAAACAAGAATTTGTGCGGCTGGTCTCTTAGGATGTTAATTAAAAGGGTGTTTTGTGTAAAAAAAGAAGCTGGTTCCCACCATCACCACTGTAAAGAAACCAGCCAGTAAACAACACAACTGGCCCCAGTAACTCCCAGCATAACACTCCCATAATGTTCTTTAAACAATATTTCTGACCAACACGTTTTAGACAAAACCACAGAAACCATCCGAAGGCAGCTTTACAAGGTTAAAAAAAATAAATAAATACACCACTCATGAAAATGTCGACCATTGACATTTATTGCACAATCTTCCCATAAAATTGGGAATGAATAAAAGGGAGAAAGTCACAATTGAAAGATATGTACAAATACACAGGCAAAAAAAACTACAATATATACAATTTACATGAACCAACACATGCTGTACTAAATAATTTAACTGTAATCGTGTATAAAGAAAATTAGATATAAATACACTTGGAGAAGACAAACATGTAAGGATTACCTAAAAAAATGAAACAAGTTGCATGTTTTCCTGCAGAAGCCTAGCATCTCATTCACTATATTTGTTTACCAGCAAAATTAACTCTGCGAAGCCTCTGTTCTGTTCATGCCACATTGTCCATTAAGACTCGGATGCACGACTTTTCCCCAAGACAGAAAATTAAATCAGATACAACAGGCCTATTCAACAGGTGATTTTTAAAAAAGGACATTTGTTCGATACCTTTGTTCATTTGTGGGGGGGGGGGGCTGTTTAAGCCCAGGTTTGATTGACAGATCCATTTTCCACTCATTCATTCCCATACACGTTTGCATTTGAGCAGTTTACACAGTATGGTGGCTTTTTTGCTAAGAAGGTTTATCGTGTGCTGCGTTTTCAGTTTTAAACTCGTGCCGCAATGCGAGCGTCCCCTTTTTAGCACAGCCCAGCATCTCGTGCTCTTGATCTTGGATTGCTGAGCCAAAAAAAAAAAAAAAAGGTCATCTTTCCCTTTAAATACACCCTAGCCGGTTAAAATAATCTATGCAACTCACCCATGATTATTTGTTTGAGGTAGCGCTGTGCCAATGGGACAGTGATGGCAGAAACAAGTTTCTCCCCCCACGTTCATAATATGCCATAAATTATAAAACTGGGATTAGTATGGTGTAAACAAAGACAATATTTATTTTTTTAAAAAAAAGAAAGAAAAAAAAGCATTTTATTTCGTAAAGGATGTACATTAAAGAAAAAAAAAATACAACTGATCGTCTCAGTCTTGGCTTCATACAGATGGTGCGCTGATGTGAATTTCCACCTTCCGACCCTGAAAAAGAAAAAAAAAAAACTTGCATGTCCTCTTTGGGTTCCTTGTTCATCCAGGGTGAAGCGATGAGAAACATAAGATCTATATATAAAAATACAGCCTGCTGTCCTTAAAACATAAAAATGAAATTCAGTCACATTCTCCCCAGACCATTGTTTCTAGGAGTCCTAGGTGACCCGATACAGCCTCCGAAGCTTCGGTATATGAAGAAGCTCTGGTGCCCCCTCCTGGTAGGAGTGTGTCCTGCAGCATATTGCTGAGGCAGGACACACTTAGGCCATTGCTAAGGACCAGCACTGGCTGCGAACCCCAAAGGGTCTCTGATACTTCAGGGTGCTCCAGCCATGGGACAGTCCAGGCCCTTTAAACTTGGACCCTACAGTCCCCGCCGGCAGAACAGTGAATGTGCGTCCGTATCGTTCCTAATGTCGTCTAAAGCAGGATCTGGGCCACATACGGCGAGTGCGTGCTCGCAATGGCAGCCAACAGTGGAAGGTCATTGGACTCAATCCTGTAGGTGCAGAAAGAGGGAAAAAAAATTGTCATTTTAGTATTTAAAAAAAAAGAAAACAGCAAAAGTTTGAGTACCTGTACAGGTGTGTAACTCATTCTACAGTACATCCCACACATATTTTAATTAAGTAGATAAATAAACATCTTTAGGCTTCACTAACTGATGAGAAATTGAAGCCCAAACACAACCCATGCCAACAGCTTCGATACCCACAGCTGGTACTGCTAAATTTGAATCCACAACACCAATGGGAATGTGAATTGAAGCCTTCTGCACACTAACAGAGATGGATTATCATATTTTTTTCAGGGCTTTGCTTTGTTTCTAAGCTCTTGAGTTAAGTGCCTTAAAATGCTTCTCATCAGTGCATTTTCATGTGTTTGCTGATACTTGGAAGAAAACAGCCAACAGCTTCCTGAGATCAACTGTTCGCCCAGCCTTAAATGGTAATTAACTGCTGCGACCATTCTAACAACCCGACACACCCTTCTCGTTATTACTGGATTCAAAAGAGGGGCACATTTGCCCAGTCCACAAATTCCGGAGAGATTACAAAACATACCTAACATCATGAGAAGAGCACAACTGGTAGTACGGGATTTTACTGCATTTATTTTAAAAAATAGTAATATATATCGCTCTTTAGAAAACAACCCTAAACCCAATGTTGCATGTGAAAAAAATCACCCCAAAGCCTTGCCCGAAAACTGAAATTTTGACAGGCCCCAAACAGGCTCGGGGGTGAGTAGCAGACCTCTAACCTTAAGTCCTTAGAATGTACAACAAACCAGAAACTGACGCAGGCATTATAAAACACGTATAAATGTGAAGTCACAAACTACACTGTAAGACCACGAGAACTGAAAAACTGCACATTCATGCAGGCCATACACTGGTGCTTAGCAACTGTCCTGTCAGAATAGAAATACCGCCAAATGACTAATAATCTCATAACGCACAGATCATTTAAGTGCGATTTAGGCCTAGTGGTGCTACATTGGGGAACGCATGGAGAAGGAAACATAACCACTATGAATGTTTGGTAAAGAATGCATGGGAAGCAGTTCCTTTAAATCAAGATAAAAAACAAAAACAAAACTTCAGGAAAGTAGTGCAACTTTATGAGCTAGAGGAGCTACAAAATGCATGATAGACAAAAACAGTTTGTATTTCATATTTTGAATACATTTTTGGTGTCAGTTAACTTAAGCAGTTATTTTTGACAGGGTAATCGATATTCTGTAGCCTCTTTAGTCTTCAAGGAATTCTCACACTGCATTGTCATACTTCCCAAAGATTTGAAAAACGATTTTGACATGCTTCCCAAACATTTCTCACAGTGGCAGACCATCCGTAATGGGTGGATTTTTTTCTCCTCCTCACATTGCTCAATGTAGTAAGCACTCCAGGAAAGCAACATCAAAAACAGCTGCTGAACAAAAGTGTAGGACGTGTGCACAGGAGCAGGTCTTTTTCGCTGGAAGTGAATTTTATTCGAGACAGAGAAAAAGACTGGAGGGCATTCTCACCCTAGAACCATGCTCAGTTCTTTGACGTGCACTCTGGTCTGTCCTTTCAAATACTCAGCGAGCATTTTACTCTTGAAGTAGAGCTCCTGGAGCCGGTCCTCTAGATGCATTATGCACTGAAAACAAAGAGAGAGCACAGAATAATGGTTATGTAGATCAAATGAGCCATTCAAAACACACGTAAGAATGAAAAGTAAAGGCCATAAGGCGGGGTGCTTTGTGTAAAAGAATTACATGTGTCACAAGGCGACGAGCTTGTCTTACTTTAATCTCGCTTTTGGGAGGAATACAGTAAAGTAAAATGTCCCTTATAGTCACTCGAACACACCACAGCACACAGTGTAAACAGTGTGAAATTCTCTCTCTGTATTTAACCCCTTTGATCCATTCACCAAGGGAAGAAACGTGCAGCCACCAACAGGGGGCGCATGGGAGCAGTGTGTGGGGACAGTACCTCAGTGGTGCCACTATCAGTCCTGGGATTCGACCCCATGACCTTCTGATCACAGGGACAACTCCCACTAGACCACCAGGAACTCACCAAATGAACAAAAACAGTACAAAGCAATTGTTTGACCCAACAACAATGTCACTCATGAAGGATGACCACTAGTGTCGATTAGCTGTAGGTCAATGTAAATTAAGTGAACCAAGAGGCAAAGCGATGCTAGAAAGAGAGAGCACTCACAAAGTTGGGGGAAAGGTTGAGACGGTACAGCTGGTTGGTGGACTGCAGCAGGTTGGACACAAGATTGGACACAAGCACTTCTTTGCCCAGCTTGTTTTCTGTGGCTCGCCTCTGACTGCTAGCCACCTGTACCGTCCACCTGTCCGTATCTGCGATAATGCAGATGGCCTCCGCAATAGGCTCATCCAACACAGGATGCTGCAGGTCAAAGAGAGAGAAAGGAGTTTTGAGCATCAACATTTACGAACAGGAGCAAAGAAAAATGATTGTTTAATTTTTAAGTCCACTAAAAATCCACTAAGTTGGTTTAATTTTTAAATCCGTTTTTCTTCAGAGAAAAATGGATTTAAAAATTAAACCAACTTAGTGGATTCTGATATGATATACTATTGATATCATGATATGATATATCATATACATATCATGATGTCAATCCATGTGGTCACATATATCGTGATCCCATAGACTTCCTTTCAATCTCAAAACATTAATTCACTGTACTGCTCCGTATAAGTTTAGATTCATCTTTACCTGGACAGCATGAGACAAATCAGACACGAGGCTCTGCCTTAACTTGTCATCACTGGGGATTCCATGTAGAACAAAGTCTGGGACATAAGTGGGACAGTATCCTCCAAACAATGACCTCCCAAAGTTGGCGATACTCGGTTTAGAGTAATTTTCCACCAGCTTAGCTCTGTAAGGGAAAGAAAACAAAATTCTGGTTTCACAGACCCAGATTCATCTTAATTCTAGACGTTAAAGGACTTTCCGTGGCAAAACACCACTGACATTACAATGCATCTCTATGGCTTAGTCCACAAATACAGGCCTTACATCAAAAATGCTTCTCATTATGCAACATATAGTGAAAAATATTTACTTACCCAGGGAAGGGCACCTCCAGCTCATCTTGCCAGTCAGCTTGCTCCTCACTATAGAACTGTCCATCTTGCTCCTGCCGGGGAAGCTCCTGCCCTGCGTCCTCACTTTCGCTGTCTCCCAGAGCACTGTCAGAGCTCTCGTTTCGTGGTATCTCCCAGTCATTCAGTGGAGGCACCTTCTTTTGGTCCCCCACTTCCCTTTGGGATGGCACAATCAGTGAAATCCCCAAGCCTTTGTCCTGCTCAGCAGAACAGCAGGTAGTACAGCAGCCTGTGGAAATGTTGTTTGTGCTACACTTACACTGCTTCCCCACTCTCTCCTCACAGACCTGTTCATGTGTCCCAACCAGTGAGCCCATTCGAGACCCTTGTGGATCTTGGCTAAGTTTGTCCAGATCACTCGCTGCCGTCTCAGACGGCAAGTCAGAGATGTCATCGATAGTCCTCGTTTCCACAGGGTTATCATCACTAAAATACTCATCAAAAAGGTCCATACACTCCTCTTGGGCCCTAGAGGTAATGTGAGGAATATCACTAGCAATGCGTGCCAAAGGCCTGGCTTCCTTGCTCTCGTTGGTCTTGATTTGGTCCGCTGACAGAGGCTTAGGCAGCAGGACTTTGACAATGCCCTGCTGCACACTGCTACACGACTGTTTTTCCTTGAGGTGTATTCTGTGCTTCTTGAACTCCTCCTCCACCTTCCCTTGCCTGCTCTCCATGTCAGATTCAGGAGACATGGAATCGCCAATGAGGAAAGTGACTTTGGCAGCAGGCTCCTCTTCCTCATCCAACAGGAAAGAGGTGGGAGCCAAGCTCTTGTCAGGTGGCTTCTTCTCCAGTGGGATCCCTGGTGACCGAATTAGGCCACCAATAGACAGGCCACCAATGTCTTTGTCAGACTCGCACTTCTCTGGCTGCGCTTGGATGTCCAGGAGGGGGCCACTCTCCCTAGGAGAGGTGGAGCCCACCTTCACCACAGTCTCCAGCCGTGCTTCCGTCAGCAGGCTGCCTACCTCCCGGCAGGCTGGACCATCACTGTGATCCTCCGCCTTGATGACCGGAATAACATGCAGCAGTCGCTGCTTGCGCAGCTGGTCCTCTGAAGCTCCAGGGCCCATTTCTGTGTCCGTGTAGGTGCTGCTCTGCAGGCTGTTGCTGTCCGGGGGATAGCAGTCCTCCGCTCCAGCGCCCTGCGACAGGTAGTCATGGTTGGGCTTGTGCACGGTGACCAGCACGTAGTCCGATTCCTCCACCTCACCGCGGCGCAGGGAGGTGGTGATGAGCGAGCCAGGCATGACGATAGCCTCGTCTTCAGCACTCTCTAAAAGGTGGGTCTCAAGCAGCTCGGAGCATCGGATGAAATAGGTGAGTATGTAGAGGAGTCGCTGCACCAGTTCTTGCCGCTTACCCACCACCACCGTGCGTGACAGACGTACAGGTGACCCAATCGCACCATAAAGGTCCCCTTCAGTGAGAAAAATACAAATGAATATTAGGAGTAATAATAGTATCCAAATGTATGAAACATTATTAAAACTACTGGTACAACCGTGATAAGACAAAGCCCTGTATTTGTCCCTTAGGAGCTGGCAGGTGAATTTTACAACGGTTAATCGTTTCTCCCAGCCTGCCACTAGATGGCGTGAGGACAGTTCATTCACATTGACTCACCGAGCTGAGCCCAAAGAGGGTTGTAGGGATGAGTCTTAGCTAGCATGTCCACACTCTGAGAAGAATGCTTCTCCAGGAATATCTTAATGGGTGGCTGGCCATTAGGCATGACTGTAGGTACCCAGGCCAGATGGTTGGTGAGGACAGCTGTGAGAAGAGCTGGAAGAAACCTAGAGAGGATCCATAGGTTTAAAAAAAAAAAAAACCCAAAACAAAACAGTTAATTACTTCATTACATTAAATGTTTGCAAAGTATAATATTTCCAACTCCCTATTATGCTTTAATCATCCTCTGAGCTGCATGTTATTACAACTGAGAAGTTCACATAACTGGTATGACAAATAAAAGCTGTTATCTTCACAAATAGAGCAGATGACACTGCTTCTGAAAAACTGAACCGCTACTCAACTGGTTCTTGGAGGCCTGCTCCATGAGCAAAGCAAGCTCACGCATGAAGTGGCCACAGAGCTGGTTCTTCTCGGGGGCGCCAGACATCATGGTGAGCCAGACAGGCTCAGTCACACGAGGCATGGTGTACAGGTTGCAGATGGTTGTCCTGCACAGACAGACACAAACAGCCAAGCCTTTGTTAGCAGCTGAAACAAAGAAGGCTACAGTTCTCCAGGGTTGCCCCCAGCTGGGGAAGACCTTTAGAGCATACTGAGTGTCTGGAAGCTCAATGCCGCCTCTGGGGCTGGGCAGCCGTCCAGAGCTTAACACTGAACTGAACTAATGGCATGGAATCGGGAAAAATGGCCACTACCTGAAGAAAGTGACTTGAACTGGTCTTTGTGAACCTGCATGCTTCCTGCTGGCCAAGTTGGCTTGCTCAAGGCTTATCATGCAGACAACACCATCTAGTTCTTTCACCTACAGTCTTCAGTCCCATAGACTTGTGTCTATGCCTTATTAATGACCACAACAACATTTGCTTTAATTAAAGTCAGGGCCGAGATGGTTCTGTCTGGGAACAAAGAAAAAAGGCTGCAGCCTGGTACCCATTTGGGGATCTGTGGCAACAAACCGACAACCCATGCCAAACATTTTGGTGTAAGCATGGATAGGGACCTTAGTTTCAACGATCAAATCAAACCTAGAACAAACACTTCCCAAGAAAAGTGCTATGGTTACAGATTTTGCATCAAAGCAAGATTTGCAAAATCTTATTCATGCCCTTATGTGCAATACTGAGCAATGTCCATATCGGGAGGTAAACATGATCATTACGTACAGTATCATGTAAAGATTTCTAAATGGGAGCCAAATCACTTACTTGCAATATCTTCATGTGCAAAATTTTACATTTTCATTACTTAATATTACTACTGATTCTCTAATAAGAGCAATAACTTCCTCCAAACCACCATTTGTGTCAGTAGGTTTTCACTCACCTGTGCTACTTATATATAGTATTTATACCAAGCAAGTCTGTATGTAGCATTGGGTATTTTTACTGAGATTTTATCCAGACTTTTTATTTTACATTGTTCTTGTCTCCGTGTCTTTGCAGTCATTACATAAGCAATTTCCTCCAGGATAAAGTTTTCTGATTCTGATTATTTATACAGGGTTGACTACTGCAATGATCTTCTCACTGTCCGACCCAAAAAGTCCTTTAGACAGCTACAGCTTATTCAAAACATTGCTGCTACCATTTTAACAGAAAAACAAGAGAATATCACATTACTTATACTGTCCTTAAACTGACTGCAATCAGAAACAAACTGAATTTAGTTGTTTATCAGTCACCCAATGGTTCTGGCCTTAAATAAATGTAATGTTAATCTCTGTAATAATAAACAACTAGAAATTAAACTGCCTTGTTTTCCAGTGCTTTCCATTAATCAGTTGGCTCTACTTATATCTTTGTAATACTTGCATAAAACCTGCCTATTTATGTAAATGAATGAATAACGAGACCAAAGTCAACTACAAACTCAGCTATTTTACCATCTACCACTTCTGTAAGAGACGAAACTGTACTGAACGGGTTAACTCTATATTCAGTGGTTTTTAGTCAGGGCTAATGCAATTTTCGAGGATCCTTTAGTGTGAATATTAAGTTCCAAATGAAAAACTGTTCACTAATAGCAGGTGTACAATCTATTGCTTCTGTAAAAGTAAAAAAAAAATTGTTTTGAACATGCTGACATTCTTAGGTTTATCATATAATTATCTTTATATCACTTTTTTCATGTGTTTAATGTAACATTAAATGTAACATTTATCATTTTATACTCAACAATTGCGCATTTTCTTCACGCCTCATGGTGCTAAATGCTTTTAAATCTCTGTAAAGCACTTTGAAGATTGAAATTACGTATGATAATGTGATATTTAAAAAATCACAAATAAATTAAATTAGGTAAGCATTTTAAGCATTTTTTACACCAATAACAAAAGCTTCATGTAAAGTCTAATCTTCAACACACACAGCATAGTTTTAAGTCCAGTTATGTGTGACCTGGGACATGTTTACCATTATAAAAGAAGAGAAAGTAAAGTGGTCCAAGAGCTGTTTTTTTTTTTTTTTTTTATAGATGAGCCATACATGATTTGCAGTAGTAGAAAGCAGCTAAGCTTCAGTCAAAAATGCGTAAGGAGACAGTTAACCACATAGAAAACCACTGGAAAAAAAAAAAAAAAAAAAAAAGAAAAACAAATCCCTTCCCATAAAACTACAGTTCTAAGTACTCAAGTTAGTTCGTAGTGGTCTATAAAAAGCTGTGGTCTGCTTCTGTTTCTGGACAGGACAGATTTGGCTTGGCCAGCAGACAAGTCTCACAATCCTTCAGCAGTGCATGATCGAATGAATGTTAAGGAGAAGTGTGACGGCGGTTAGATAACATTTATTGAATACTTTCTGCACCATGCACATGTGAACATAAAGTATAAATTGCATTAAAAAACAACATGCAAAAAAGACTTTCAACTCTACAGAGGCCTTAAAACTAATTGCAACTGTGCCAAAAGGGCTGACAGTCTAATGTATATGTTTTAACACCTGAATGGGTATGGGCAAGTAACCAGTGGTTACTCACTGACAGATACTCACACCAGGTGCAACAGCATTTTTCCAGCTTGTTCTATGAACCACCACTTTCCTCACCCCAGGCCTGGCTGCAAGCACGAAGCTCATGGGTGTAGGTTGAGCCAGGCGAGAGGTGAGAGGTTACAAATATTTGTTTGTTCGTTCCTCCCGATGGTCTCTTGCATATTATTTACTATTCTGGTCCTGCCCAACACTGTCTGTGGGAGATTGGGTTGCTGTAGCGGTGGGGTCAGGTGGCAGTGGCAGCAGGACAAGGGAGGCACATGACTGCGGATTTGAGAGGCCTAATAGATGCTGAGGTGGGGAGCCATGAGATCCAGCAGCCACAGCACCATAGCCTGAACTAACGCTCAAGCTTCTCTCTAGGTTTGGAACTTCTGATTTCTTTCGCTGACAGTGGTAAGCGTTCACGTGGTACGAAGGAACAGTCCAGGTGTTCAGCTTGCTCTCAGCGAAGCTTGCAGATACAGTACATTTTCAACAAAACATGATTTCTCCCCATTTGGCCACCCTGGCGAGGCTAAGCTGGGTCCCTATGGTTATTCTGCTCAATAACCATAGGGAAAAACCTCAAAAGGTCGGACGGCTTATTGCAAAGCCACTTCATCTAACCGTTATTAGTACACCCTCCTCATCAGCCAGGTGAAAGGTTAAGCTCCTCTCATCGGTGTACTTGACTATGCAATAAGCATAGCGCCGAGTTACATAGTGGGTTGTTTCTATTCCTGAGTTTGGCTTGGCACTTTGCTCTATTACAGGGAAACGGTGCCCTCTGATTACTGTCCAGCTCACATCACATGAGTGGATTAAGAGTTCATTAAAACTATCAACAAAAACACCTTGTGACCAGCCCCCTTCAATATATCAACTAAACACAACAAGCACACGCTGGCACAGCACGTACTCACTTTTCATACTTTCGTCAGAATACAGTAAACCCTCACTTATCGCGGGGGTTACGTTCCAAGAGCACCCGCGTATAGTGAAAAAAACAGTGTTTTTTTACAGTGTAACCCCTAAATATGCCCCCAAATATGCTCCCAGAACACATTTATTTTATTTCAACTGTAAAATGTAAAGTTAAACCCGTATCCGTACTGTACAGTTTATACTGAACTCCTGCAGTGCTAGAATGTAAATATCGATGTTCCCCCTGTGTAGATTTACTGTAATTCATACACTGGTGTTTTCTTTGGTATAAGCAGGTAAATACAGTAATAAATTAATTTAATTTACAGTAATAAAAATAGAGCTTTAAGAACAAAACGAAAAACACGAGAACACTCGAGACGCTCCACGGGGGAAATTCCGTACTGCTGCGCCCCAGGGCAGCAGCCAATCAGCAGCAAGGAGGAATAAATAACGCTCTCGGATTGGCTACTTTCAAACCTCCCGCCTCTGAGCACAGCAGTATTTCACCATCCCAAGACACACTTTTTTGGTGTTCTCTGAACAGTACCAAAAAATGTATAATTATATTCTATATGGAAATGTAGCTGAATTTACCTAAAATATTTATGTTACAAAATTAGTAAATAAATTTTTTTCTTAATAATTTTGCACTAAAATGAATGAAAAGTTATACGCTGCCACGAAAAAAGCTGTGACGGGGCCCTGACGTCACAAAAGTAAAAAATAAATGTGGAGGATATCTGCAGTTTCCATGTTAGTGTGGGAGTTTCAGCAAACAATTTTTAATTCTGTTCTCATAAACAATCCACGATGGACTGAAAGAGCGACTGCTGATCCGCGTTAAAGTGGGGGTTTACTGTACTCTCTTCTTCCAGGTCACTACATATGTGTGTCCTTGCAGGAAATCCTGAGCAGTAGGTTTACCTGAATTCATTGAGGCCATCCACTATGCGACTGTGAGCCAAAACCCTCTGACTGACATCAGCCGACCGTCGGCTCATCTTCATTGCCTGGGAGAAGAAAAAAAAAACCAAAAACTTAACACTTTTTTTTTTTTAATGTATAACTACACTGAGCATGTGTGTCAGACATTCATTGTCCATAAGCATCATATTCAACAACCTCACTTTATATCATTCATTAAAACACAACTGTACTCGCTACCTTACTGTATCTAACCTGTTAGGTTTTTCATTTCTCTCTTATCATCACTAGTAACCAGCACACTGCACTTTACAGTCTATTCTGGCCTTTTGCACACTTTTGCTTACACTTGTAATGTTTATTTAAATATCTTTTTCCTACATGTTTTTATTACTAGCCTTTAATTTCCTCCTTAATTTATTGTAACTATATTGCACCACCTCATAGACAGTTCAGGAACATAATTTCAGTACCGGTTGTACTGATAAGTGTTTATGTGACAAAGAATATTGAATGAAACTAGAAATCTTTAACCAACTTAACGTTGTAAATATATTAAGTCTGTGGTTTGATTTAGTTTTAGCCAGTGGTGTCAACATGCTCCTGATGTAAACTCTTCAGTGTGTCTTGGGCTAATGTTTTTAGATGGATGGCTTCTATGAAACCACAGAATAATGAGGTCAAGTGTGTTATACCTGTTCAATGGCACTTTTGAGTTTGTTCATGTGGCTCTCAAAGAGAGGAAAATGGGAGAAGAAAAAGTCCTGGAATTTGCTGTTTTCCTCTTCGTTGGATGACAGGAGGAAGATGACTCCAATTGCTATCTTTTTCTTCCTTGCAACACCAAGGTTTGGCCCACCGTTCTCATCAGACATGTTAAAGCTTTCCTCCACCGACCTGCAACACACCGTGGCACAAAATCAGAAAGTCTCGGTGCATTCTGTGCCTTACGAAATTACAGCCTGTCTGTCCCTAGTCAGGTCACGTGGGTCTCAGTGTTTATCATTTTCCCAGCTGCTCCCTCGAATGGCTCTCCCATAGGATTTTCTCACATGTTTGGGAGTGTCTGTTTCAGAGGCCCTTCACAGCGCTTAAAATCCAAAAAGTGCGATGGCAGCGTTCCTTAGTGCACGTTCCATTTCAGGGCAAATAGCTGGACAGGCAATGAACTCAGTGTTGGCACGGGAGGAAGGAAAAAAAAAAAAAACACAGAAAAATACTACAAGGTTTTCAACTCCAGCCTTCCCACAAATGGAAGTTGACGCTGCTGCCTCAAAACATTACTTTAGAAAGAGTGTGAAAAGGCTAGGCAGCAATTTTTATACATATTTACCAAGAAAAATGGTATTCTAAATAAACTGCATCAGGCCAGCAGAAAAGCTAGAAATTGATTCTCTAAACAAAATGAACTGTTCCAACTATCAATTTTTTTTTTTAGAATGTGTCACACAGATTTTTTTTTTAAAACTGATACTGGAAAAAAGTCGCCGTAGCGAGCCGTAGGGCCGTACTTAATAGACCTTAAGTGACGCGCTTCATCTAAAGAAACAAAACCTAAGGTTTAAAACGAGCTCGGGGCCTAAAGAAACAGTTCATTTTTAACCTTAGTATTGGCACTAGCAGATCCACAAGGTTTCAGTATTAGTATCAGGAAACTAAAGCTGGCATGGGGCCATCTCTATTGAACAAGGAAGATAAATGGCACAACTGATTTTGTTATTGTTTTAGTTTCCTGGCAACGAAACAGACGTGACTTACTCTCCACATGCAAGCAAATGGTTCCTCTCTTTACAAACAAAGACAAAAGACAAAGACAACCGAAGACAAAAGTCTCTTGAGTAGTAGTGATGGTGAAGGAAGCAATACACATGGACACATCCTTGAACGAGCATGCGGGCAGTATGTGTGTGTAGGAGAATGTAAATATAGTGTGTGGCTTTCCTACCATCGGGGAAACACTCCGTTCTCCAAGCTTGTGGTCTGGCTACGTAACCAGCGTCGCTGATAGCTACTGGCACAACTACTGGTGAGGGAAGAGCCTGGAGATGGGAACGGTGTGATCAGCAGACTGCTCAGAGACGCTGTGGAGAGGGAGGGGGAGGGTCAGTAAGTTCACTCATTGAGAACAGTGGAAACACTCATAGCTCACGTCCGCCCTGAATGAGCTCAACTCCCCACAGCCCTGACACAAACACATAGAGGCTTTTTATTAAGATCTGTTCGTCTCTGACAGGAAATGAGGCCTCCTCAGGGTTTATGGTTGTTTGCATTAAGTTCAAGATCACCACGCTTGCCTAAATCCAAGCTACGCTGGAACACACCTCAGACATGCTATAATTCCAAATATTTCTCACTGATAGTAAGGAGGTGTAGAGATGACACAGCGTCCAAGATTCCCATTCCTGTTTCTCATGAGACATTTTTGTGCATTGCTTGGACTCATGGGCTTGGAGATTCTAAAATCTTGTCAATGAAAGGATCTCCAGTGAAGTGAAATACGAAATGTCAACAGCCAAAACCAGTCCTGAATTAGTCCCAATCATTCACTAGTATCAACGGGCAGCATGTGGAGCTGCTATGTATAATCGTTTGCATGTGATGCTGGATAGCGTTCCACAGAAAGGGGGATTCCAGGCATGCCCTCAATACTAGGGCCCAGCTTTCCACTGCACAAGCTTTTACCATATGTTTCTACAAAGTGCCGTTTTAGAATTTCTCGAGTTCTACATTACCTGTGCAATATCACTTCTCTTATGTATGATACTGACCTGCTGACATTGCACAGTTGTAGACAGAACATTAGCGTTTCCTTTTGCTGTGTGTAAACCTGACAGACTTGATGCGTAATTTGTTTCATTACACTGCTTTGTGTCTTTGCTGAGGTGCAAATCTGAAATCTCACTGGCCTGCAGAGCACTACTAGCTAGAACAATGAAAAAGTAAATAGTCGTCAGCTGCAACTACGCAATCAGGAACACGGCAACATTAATTCTTACTGCATAGATGTTTGGGGTATCGTTAATCATTGGCTTGTTAATTTTTCATCATATTTACACCAACGTGATCCTAATTCCAGGTCAAAAATAAATAATGCGAGAATTACACAAAACCAAAAATGTCCTTCCAATGGCAATTTATACACAGCATGTCAGCATATAGTTTAAAACACTACTCAACCCAGAGGCTTCTTGGTTTTCATTTCAGTCATATGATGACAACCCACACCCGCATACCTGATCGAGCAATACCGCTGTCTCTCTCGTCATACAGGCCTCGGCCAGGCATGTCCATGGGGTTACTGTGCCCTGCAAGAGTCAGAGAGTAGAAAGAGAGTCTTTAAAAGACAGTAGTGAAGCTCCGAAGAATGCCAGCACAGTGCATTAGCACCCACCACCTCTGCATCTCTGTGTAAAGAGTCAAACCATCCTCACTGATACATTACAGTGCTTCACCAAGGTGCCACCAATAATGCTCAGTAAACATGATGGTGTGTGAAAGATGTGCAGCATTGGAGAGTGTTCTTAGTGTGTGTTGTTAAAGGCAGTGTGAAGATGGACATGCACAAAAAAAAGGTGTAAAAATAAAAGGCAACAATACATATAAGTAAGGCTTTGTGTGTCTGAATGAACTGATCTATTGTGGATTAGGAATATGACAACTGCACTTATAATGTATTTGGGATGCACACTTAGGCCTTCTGGCCTTTCCTTTACTGCATCACTGTCGGGCAGGATGGCATGTCAGATAGCCAAGATTTTAGGACACAGGAGGACTATTTTTAAGCTATTTATATCCCTGCCCCTGGCATCAACCGCCCAGACAAGGGCCACACATTGAGAGAGTGAGTGTACGGGAGAGCAAGAGAGTGAGAGAAAGAGAGAGAGAGAGAGAGAGAGAGAGAGAGAGAGAGAGCACGAGAGAGAGAGAGACAGAAAGGAAGCCATGCTTGAGATGACAGTGCTATTTCACACAAGTAGTAAAACAAGCCAAGCAACTAAAATGGAAAGGACTACTTGTTTGAAGGAGGTGATGTTTTTGGAAGTTTGTGACTAGGAACAAACGACGATGCTGTCCAAGACCTCGCGTAAGTCACAAAAGAGCACCCGCATGCTAGCTACACACACTCAATCAATGCTAGGGGTGGGCAATATAACAATATTATGCAATATTGTATATCATGTTTTAAAAATTATTTTTAAAAAATAATTAATTAATTAACACGTCAACCCTTAAACAACAGCAAAAACCAGGGTATAGTAACTGCTTATTTCTATTTTTTTCATATAAATTTTGAATTGTTTGTTTTTAAACATAGGACTGCTCGGGCCTGTCTCACAAAGCCAGGATTTCTTGCTTAGAAGCATAAATTCAAGCTAAGCTCATAATGAAGGCTCATTTTGACCTGACCTGCTCAAGCCTGGGATTTTGAATCAAAAGCAGGTCTTGGACCATAATACAATAATTAAATGATGACATAACAAATACGAGCATTGACTATTCAAACCTGAGAAGGTTAATCGTGATTGAGTAAACCTTCCTGTGAAGCCAAAACAAGCTGACCTTGCTTCTTGAGACAGGCATTTAAACTTGATCGCAAAGCTCGGAGGTAACAAACACGAAGACATGCTGTGTAGCGCAAAAACATCGATATGTTTTGTGATATCGTCCACCCTTAAAGCACACCCACACACACAGCGCCAACCTGAAAAGAAAGAGGCACTCTTGATGAGACGGAGCGGGCCCTGTTCAGAGAAGGCCCGGCGAGGGCTGCAGAGTTGAGAGAAACCTGCAGCAGCACAACGTCCATATAAAAGAGGAAGGGGCGGGGCAAAGGAGAGCGAGAGGGAGAGAGAGAGAGAGAGAGAGAGAGAGAGAGAGAGAGAGAGAGAGAGAGAGAGAGAGAGAGAGAG
>JBBIGA010000022.1:2959069-2970727 GCA_037576975.1 Alestes dentex | reverse complement strand
TACAGAGAAAGAAGTTAGCTAAGAAGAAGTGGGACACTGAGAGGACTGAGGAGAGTAGACAGGAGTACAGGGAGATGACTAAGAAGAAGAAGATCACTAAAATGTTTTTAAGTTCACCGTGTCCAATATTCACTGTGAAAAAAAAATTATTCACAGATAGTTTTAGCGGAGCCATCCAGTCCTGTGCCCATATGCAAATATGCCATTTGCGCGCCAAATAGAAGAAAGACAAAAGTTTGAGTTTGAGCATGAAGTCATACTAAAAATGGCTAGCAAGCGAAAGCTACAGTGTGCATCACTGGCACACTTTGGGTTCCTCACATACAGAAAGGTGGCGCTTAGAGATGAAGATGCTGGTGCAGCCAGCACAGTGGGCTCTCTCGCCACCAGGGCAGAAGATCATCTCCCACCCAGTCTAGAAGAACAAGGTGAAGTTAAGGCTGAGCGCTCTGAAGACGCAGCAGGTCTGTGGTAACGTTAGCTAGTGACTTGCCGGCTGGATGGACAACGAAGCAGGTGGACGAATGGAAAGACCGCAACTCTTGGCTTGACATTAAGGAAATTGTTGTGTTTGGTGTGACTGAATTGTGATGATAGAACTGATTGTTGTACATAAGATGAATGTGTGCGACTGTGCGTGTGTCCTTTCCGGCTTCGGCATACTTCATGGTTATGTAGGCCTTGTGGTTGGTTGAAGCAGCCTAGCCTAGGAGTTGGAGAAGTTGGAGTGAGTGTGTGTGTGTGTGTGTGTGTGTGTGTGTGTGTGTGTAAGTGAGAGAGAACACCTACCGTTGTGGTGTGTGTGTGTGTGTGTGCATTTTCAACTTGAGTATGCTTTCAGTTTGCTAGTTGTATGTGTTCAATGCTGTATCTGTCTGATCGTATTTATTTGCTGTAGACGGATGGTTAAATAATGTCACATGATCGGTCCTCATACTGCAGGCTCTCAATTGCAAGTGCACTGATTGCGTGCCGATAGGCTTTACCTGACATTTATTCAGTCGATTACTCTTGTGAGTGCACCAGATTGGTACCTGTTGTTGTCGTGTCTACATTGTAATGCACCACTTTGCCTCTCCTTGTTATAAAGCATCCATACAACTTTAGTCAATGCAACCTGCTTTGTCAGTGTTGCTTTTACTATAGGATATCGGATTATAAAAAATTGTTAATTGTGCGCATGTGTATGTTGTCATGCAGGCTATAGACTGATTGTCTTGGCTCGCATCCATGAAATATTGTAAGGTCACAGGCCTACTGCATGTTGAGAACATTTAGATCAGTATTGCGCAAAAATAGGGAGATGGGGACCCCCCTCCCCGAATATTGATGGGTATTTCACACACTGCCTGTGACCATTACTGCACATGAACAGTGCAAAAATAGTTATTAAATATAAGAGACGTTAAAAGTTTGTAATGTTGATTCATTCACTTATATGCCAAATTCATTTAATTTTTTAAATACTTTTACAGCAAAAACATGTGCAATTCATTAATCAAAGAGCTTGTAATTTTTTTTTTATCACGGTACACCCCTAATATATATATAATGCTGGGCAAATACATATTAACTTTTTAAATCACGATTAATCACCTGGTTTTCTGCGATTAATTGCAGAAATAAAAATTAAGATCCAACTGTTATACGCAACTTAATTAATAATTCATAATTAATTCAAAGGTAGTGTACTGCACACTTTTATTTTAAAAGTACTGCTATATGAGCAAAAGTGCTCTATCTATTTCAATTTGTGAGGTCATAACAAAAATACCTTTTTTTGAAACTGCATTTAGAGGTCATTTCTATTATCTTTGCCATTGATTAAATGACCATTGATTTCAGTGATCAATGATTTGTCCCCCCAGGTCCAGTTTCTCCTGCTGGCATCAGCGGTGGTCTTTGAGTAACTAGCAAAGTAACAAAACCTCTTTCCATCCCCAGCCACTAAGTCAACCCTGTGTGTTTTTTATAACATCTACACAGTCATGGCTCACAGAAACTCTCATCTGATTTGAAGATGATGGTAAAATAGAAAATCATATTTTTGTCCATGTTTCATTGTTTTTCTCTTTATAGATGGGGCTGTCAGGCAAAACACATCAGACCTGTTTTGTTTTTTTTTAAGGGCCCATACCACATTTTTCTTGCTTTTATAGAAAAAAAGAGTTTGTGAACCCTAAATATTTAAAAATCTATGGAAACAAAACTACTTTAACAGCCTGTTTTCAGTTGAATGATATCACAAAAACCAACACATTTACATACGTGTACCTGTTCAGTCTACAGCAGTTTGTGCTCCACTCATTCACTCAAGACTGCTTTTTGTATGAGACACAATGCAGGGAAGCTATTAAGAACCAAGTTCATTTACATATATAGGTCTTAAAGAGACAGTAATAAAACAGCTTGGAGAACTTATTGTTTTTTGGTACATAAAACCAGTGTTATAAGTGAACATAAAACCTAATTTAAGTTGTACTCATTTAAGAGTGGTAAACATGTAAGCACTGATAAAATGAATTATATGTGTGTAACATTTATTTTACATATATGTACAGTGAACCTCCGCTTATTCTGAGGTTACATTCCAAGCGCATTCACGTACAGTGAAAAAACTGTGATTAAGTGATATGGTAAAAAAAATTGTTCTCGGATTGTCTGCCCCCCACCTCTAAGTACAGCTGACTGTGACATCGGGGCCTCACTCATCACGGCCCCTCGTCCTCATGCTGGTTGTTTATGTTTGGGCCACGCCTCCTCATCCTGGTACTGGTTGTTTATGTTTGGGCCTCGTCCTCATGCTGGTTGTTTATGTTTGGGGCGGCGCTGAGCAGCGGAGGTTCATTCTGTTAAGGTGTCTGTTTGCCTTGCTAACTGCCACCCAAACATAAACAACCAGCACCAGGCCGAGGGGGCGTGGCCAACGAGGCCCGGACACCACAAAAGCAAAAAAAATGTGGAGGATATCTGCAGTTTCCGCGTAGGTGTGGAAGATTCTGCCAAACAATTATTAGAGACTAATTATTTTTCATTATTATTAGAGACAGAAACTGCGATTGCTGGACCGCGATTAAGCGGGGTTTACTGTATATGTGTTTATACACACATATATATGGGGGTTGACATAAGTGTATAAGTGGACCTCTGCGTGCTGCTCCCGGGCCCCCCCAAACCACGACCGAGACAAAGAGAATTTTTTTTTTGGGGGGCATACCAATTAATTCATGCAGGTACTCATTTGAGTATTAGAGCAAAAAAAAATATGTCAACCCATATACATATATGTGTGTGTGTGTGTGTGTGTGTGTGTGACATTGACTAAAAAGAGCTCTTGCTGTAGGTAACCTCAAGGTAACAGAGGTGACCATCTCAAAGTTGGTCCAGTTGTCCACTTTATGCAGAATGAACAAATTTTTTTTAAAAAATGAAGCGAGACAGTCACTTAAAATCTTAGCAGATTCTCTTTTATTTTTGTCCCCATCCACACCCCCTTATTAAATACAAAGATATGATACTGATTCATTCAACAGTTAATTACAGTTACAGTTGTTCTTGTTTTTTTTTTCACTACACGCAAAAATCCATTCAAACCATTGCTTAAATATGCTTACAACTAGTTTTCATCAATATTTACACTATATTTTTGAAACTTTGGAATGGAAAAGAACCAAAAAGCCAATACATTTGACAAGTTCAAAAGTTCTAAGTTCATGGCATGCTCACCTGTCTCAAGCGAGCACATTCAGTGGGACGTAACTACCTAGCGTTATAGCGTTCTATCATGTGACGAATGTGTAGGCTGTGTGCGGAAATGTGTATGTGTGCGTTTGTTTTTTTGATGACCTGGAAAATAAAAAGAAATCTCAAGCAAGATCTGGCCCGATGAGCACTGGGTACATAGCATGCATTGACCTTTGTTCGGAATTATTCTTTTCTGTTTTTCCTGACAATTGGACCCATTAACAAAAAAAAAAAAAAAAGAGAGAGACAGAAGAAAGTGAATGGACATGGACCAAGGAGAACTGAACAGCTTGGTCAGTTGGTAAAGAAAGACATGAAGGAAGAACCCACACTGGTGGGAGCTGCTTTGGTGGGGACAAATTTGGTTGTAGCTACGCCACTTTTTCCCAAAGGCACACCAACCGTTGACCACCATGGACAATGGATGGCTGCTCTTCTAGTTCAAGCAGCCTGGATCATGCTCCATTTCATCGTGCATGGCATGTTCTGCATGCTTTTTCATGTGTCAGCTAGGGGTTTGGATGAGGGAGTTTAAGGACAAATGGTTAACGATCATCAATGTCGCTAGAAATAACAAAACAAAACATAACAAAAAACAAACAAACAAAAAACAAAAAGAGTCCTCAGCCTTTGTTCGCTGACGGGAAACATTTACATGGAGATGTTGTTGTATAGCTGTTCGATTTCCACCTTGAAATATTCCTTCAGCTCTGGCCTCTTGGCTTTTAATGTGGGGGTCAGCAATCCATTCTCTATGGAGAACATCTCATTATGTATGTAGATGTCTTTTACCTGTGGATGAGAAGAATTTACAGGATAATGAATCAGCCCTGAATATCCTATGGTCATCACTATCTACACTCTAAGTACATAAAAAAAACTACCTGACAAAAAAAGAGTATAACTGTAAAAATCCTGTAACAGTTTTTTGCTTTAAAAGTTAAAACAGGCATTATCATTATGCAAACAGCCAGCTGATCACTGCTGATTTATCAAAGAGGACCAGTACATTTTATTTATTTTAAATATCTTTTAAAAAAGGGCCCATATCATGGAAAACCAACTTTTCCTCACTTTTTTCAAAATAAGAGTATGTAATTGTCTTTCGGTACCTTATGCCCCAGTTTTGTATAAAAGCCACAAAAACATCAAGTGAAAATTAGAGGAAGATATGAAATACAAGGAAAGTGTATATGGGTGCTTTTCCCTACTTTTGACCACTTTTTATTGGATTTATTTACACTTTAGATTTTATGTTGTTCTTGTGCCTCTGTGTGTCTGCACATGTTAAAGCAATTTTCTCCAGGATCAGTAAAGTTCAATGGTTCTTCCACGTGCAGTATTTCTGGTGCAATATTACTGTGTATCATTCAATTTCTGCTGCTACTAGGCAAATGAATATACTCACTGTGTACACACACACACACACACACACACGTACACACACACACTTAAATGTCTGTTTAATTTCCTGTATAGTGCACAGTTTTTTATATTATACTGTGTTTTTATATTGTTTTTTATGGGTTTTGCTGCTTCTACTTTCTTCTCTTGTTTTGTCCACTTTTCTCCTGTAACAATGCAAATTTCCCACCTGTGGGACTAATAAAGGGTCATCCTATCTTATCTTAACTGGACATTTCACCAAAAATCCCGATCACAAAGGCAAAACTACACACTTACTTGCTCAAAGGAGTGGAGGCCACTGGCTTTGCCCAAACGCACCAAGTCATCCAGGATGGCTTTCTTTATTTCCTTTATGAATAAGAGAGTGTGAAAAATGTGAAGAATTATTGGTGTATCCGATGGTTTCCTAATGTATCATAGTGTCACAGAGGTGAGGTCAGAGACTCGTACCCCTAACCCTGCATTCACACCAGAAGTGATTTATCGCTCTCTCATCTTTTCTCTAAGTATCACTGTTTTTATGTACGTCCTGATACATTCTGCAGAGATAACTGGTAAAGAACAGGGTCCTGTCCCCTGTTGCAAGAAACAACCAGATCCCACCAAAATAAATGACCTCTAGCTGTTTGTCTTGTTGCTGCCAGTGTAAACGCAGGGTACTTTTATTTATGTCTTTATTCATAGCTTCATACTTACCGCATTTTTACACAGATCTTCATAGCATCCTTCTAAGCCCTTTTTCTGGGCCCAAGAGGGCAGAACCTCAGGATCTGGGATCACAATCCCAACCAGACAAGACTGCAAGGAACGAAAATAGAAGACAATGAAAATAGAAGATAATGACTTATGAAAATAAGTCAGAATGTGGGTGCAGCCTATATAGGTCTCCTAAGAAGAACTACACCGACCTGCAGGCTGTCTCCGTGAACGTATAGCTGAGACACAGGCTCACTGCGAATGTAGATGTTCTCAATCTTCTCAGGGGAAATGTACTCCCCCTGGGCTAGCTTAAAGATGTGCTTCTTCCTGTCGATGATCCTTAGAGTGCCATTCTGAGACGGGAAAACAAGAGTGGTTAAATGGAAAATGAGATTACAAAGTTAGCTTTAGCTTTGCACCGGACTTGAGAGGTTAATGTACCCCATTAGACAGACGGCACACCTAAATCACACACACAAACCACACTGAGTCAGTATACACAACACCAACTGGTGCTGTTTAGCTTCCTTTTTGTGTTATATTTTTTTTGTATTAGTTATATTAGTCGCATAGTTACATTTATTATATGAATTATCATTTGTTGTATTAGTCTCCTTGAAAGATGTTGAATACGACGACACACTTGAAATGTTTAAGTATTAAGGGAAACATACTGGTAACCATTTGCCAATGTCTCCGGTGTGAAGCCACCCATCAGAGTCCAGTGTCTCCGCAGTCTTGATTGGGTCTTTCAGGTAGCCCTTGAAGACATTCGGGCCTTTCACACACACCTACAAGTCAAGCGGAGTGTTTTTGAGAATAACAATATGAATGAGTAATGGTACATGCTTGTGAATTCATGCTCATACATTCTACATTTAATAATATATATGTATATATAGTAGAGTGTATGTATTATACAGTATATATATATATAATATATGCTACATATTATGTACTGTATATAATATGTAGTATATATTATATAATATATAGTGCATGTATAAAATATGTATTTGTTGCAAACAAGGGCTGTATGGTATGCAATGTTGCACTGCAGGATACTGGCATGGAATTTTATCATCTCATCTACCTCTCCCTCTCCTTTCGAGGCAAAGTAGTTCTTCTCCGGCACGTCCACAAGTTTAATGAGATTGCAGGGCAGTGGGGCACCAACATGACCTAAAAACACCAGAGGAAGGAATGGAGAAATAAAAATGTCATGAAAATGTATATGAGTGTCATAAACCCACCCACGATACTAAACTGATCACATAATCAAAAGACTTTGCACAGTTTTTTTGCAGCCTCCAATTTCTAAGCGGAGGATGTACTCAGAGTAAACAGTAAACAGCAATACAGTACTGTCCTTAGATGCACTGAAGAGAAAAGCACCCATCACTAAAAGGCTAGTGCTGCATAAGCTGCTTGAAGACAAAGTCATCAAATTGAATGGGATGGCATCTTTGCCACAAGGAGGAGCTGTTGAATTATTTTTCTCAGCTTGAAAGACGAGGAAGTGTAACGCTACCACAGTCATAAGCAGAAGTCACGAGGGTATATAGAAGATCTATAACCTTAAGGCTCAAACTGAAGAAAACAAAACATGGCAAAGAGCATACCCTTTATTTCCACAGTGAAAACCCAGATAACACCATGTTATTGATTCAGCACTGAAACATGGTTAACACACTGATTTATGGTCAGTGTTGAATTATCAACATTGAAACAATTTTTTGGTCAGGTTTTCAATATTGAACATTCGATGGTAAAACCTTAATTCAACATTGATATGAGGTGAATTTTTCAACACTGAAAATAAGATGCTGAATCAACATTGATATTACTGAAAATATCCAACATTGAAAGCACCTTTGCCACAGAAGCGTTGAAATAATGTTGAATCCTTGTTAAATCCATCCACCATTCAACATTGAATAAGTGGCCTTCTCAACGAGCAAGATCAGTGCTGGATCAACACTCAAGATCCTCTTTGTCTGATATGGAAAAAATGTCATTTCAGCGGATGTGTGATATCTGGGAATGTTGTTAATTTTAGATCAGAACTCACAGACATTACAAAACAAAGGCCAGTTAGCTAAATATGAGTCTGATTCTGAGTTGGGGAAAAAAACCAACTGAGGCCTAATTGAGCTCTACTCATTAAGTAGGCCTAGGTCAAACTCAGTGCAGTGTCTAATTATTGACCAGTGGAATGCATTATGCAAGTCTTGACTGCAATGTCTGGCTTTACCACGCAGACATTGAAGAAAGATTTCAGAAGTCCTTTGACCTGGTTGGTTATACTATCAGCATTTATGTCACCTGGGCCAGGGAAATAAAAACATTGGCCTTATTTGAGTGTCGGCTCAGCCTGAATGATTCAACACATCTTTCTAATACCACAGCAGCACTGTTTTGTTGGTTCTCATACTGAAATGAGGAACTGAATTCATAGACTACACCTGTTTGCTACTGGGCATGCTGCTTGCCACTTCTACACTTCCACAGTTTTACATCAGCCAAAATTCTAAGTTGTGCAAATTCTGCCCTCACCCTCAAAATACCCTACCAGCTAAGACACAAAAGTAAGCTTTTTTTCACTGTAGTGTCTTTTGTAGCCAAAGTCATTACATGGCTAATCTCATTCTGTTGTTAACTCATCTCAAACAGACTTGATCAAAGTGATTATTCAGGCATGGAGGATGCAAGAATTCTAACTGGTCTCTCACAAAACAAGTCAAGGCTTATCAACTGCATTTCATGTAACTGGTGTATCACAAAACAAGTCAAGGCGTATCAGCTGCACTTCAGGTAAAGGGAACGTTCCTTTGGCCACAGTATCACTTTTAGTGGACATGTAGGAGCAACGTCCAAGCGAAGCAGTTTTGCAGGTTCCCTCTGTGAGAAAAAAAAAGTGACGTGTGCTGTCCTGCATGTCTGGCTTAATGTGTAACTAAGATCATTAATGCTTCTAGGTTTACCTGAGGTCCAGTCTCCAGGGGTTGTGTAGGTGCAGCCAGCCGTGCACTCTGTCTGCCCGTAGGCCTCATACACCTACCCACACACACAATCAGGGCACACGTGTGTGTACACCCACACAAAGCACAAGACATCATGCAGATAAGTTAAAAATGAGAGGAGCCCAGAGGATGTGGGAGATTTCAAATTTTAACTAGCGTTTTGAATATGTGTATGTATGTGTGTGTGTGTGTGTGTGTGAGTGTGTGTGTGTTTGTGTTTGTGTATGTGGTTCACACCTGACAGCCCAGCGCTGCTCTCAGGAAGCCAAGAACAGTCGGGGAAGTGGGGGCGGCCCCTGTGATAATCATGCGAAGCCTCCCGCCTAAACTTGCCTGCCAAGCAAATGCACCCCATTATTTTGTTCAGTTCAGTTCATTTTAATTCAATACAGTTCAGTTCAATAAGTTTAAATACATTATTTTTTATTACAATCTCTTCAACACGTTTTATTTTTTCATGAACAGCTCTACGCACCATCAAATTTTTTTATGTTTTTCGCAATTTAGGCCTCAACTTCTGATACTGCAAAAAGTTGTAATAAGCAAAAGAGCCCTCAGAGTGAATTGGGAGCATCCTGACCAATCAATTGCAAGCACAACCTCATTGCAAGCGCATTTAGAGATACAAGCAAAAAAATACACACAGACACATACCTGAATCTTGCTGAAGAAGATCTTATCCCAAATGCTGTCGCTTCGGATGATGCCGCGGCTCACCTCGCACGCTTTTCTCTTCGCGGCAAAGTTGAGGAGCCAGCGCTTCACCGGATTGTTGGCCTGACTGAATATCTAAGTAACACCCAGGAAAGAAGCGCCATAAGTATCCTTCATGTGTGTTAGAGAGGCAGCAAGACAGCACAAAATGTATACAAACTGATAAAATTCCTCAAACTGCGGATTTGTAACATAACATCACAAACCACTGTCCATTTTTTAATGGTGTGTAGCATCTATCTGTCTGTCTGTCTGTCTGTCTGTGTCTATCTATCTATCTATCTATCTATCTATCTATCTATCTACGTAAATAATATTTGTAACAACAGAAGCCACAAGAGACAAGATTTGATTGGGGATTACTGTCTGTATGTGATGCAGTTTTCATTATTTGTTAGCCTCGTAGGTCCAGTGCTAAACTAAACAGGTTTAGACAGCAAATTGTTTATTTCAGTTTTGGTCAAAGTATTTGTCGGTGTATGTTTGTGTGTGTGAGCGTGTGGGTTTGTGTAAAACATGAGGTATGACCGGGTCAAAGAGAACAGGGTGTCTGAGCACCAGTTTGCTGGTTTCACACGTGCTCTGTGAATCACATCCTCTGGGCATGAATAGAGCTCATGCACAAAGCAGACACGCACACACTGAGGTGCTATCGTGGCTGCATCTGTTGCAAGAACACAAACACGCTGCTTCAGTCAAGTGTCTCTCACCTTGTCATACATGCGGTTGAGCAGCCGAGGCACCACGGGAAAGATGGTGGGCCTCAGAACCTTCATATCATCTGAAAGGAGGCGGATGTCACCCTGGAAAAAGCCAATCCTCCCGCCATGGCAGTACACCACGGCCTGTAGACAAACACACACACACACACACATTCAATCAGTGCATTAAAACCACCAAGCACAATCTGACATGAGCTTTTGACAGCTTGGCATCGCAAACTACAGGTGATGTAGCAGAAGTCTATTAGGCAATTTAAGTACATGCGTAGTTTGAAGTAACAGACCTCCACTAGCAACATTAGCACTGGACTACATTAGGTACTCCACACACAATTGTTCCGTCCAGCAAGGAAGCAGGAATGGAAAGTAGTGAGCCACTGAGGATGGCTCAAGAGAAGAGAAATGCTACCTAAATCTGTTTGAATGAATCTATTTGTATGTCTGTTTGAATAAGTCCACCCATTCATTCAGACATACATACATAAATACATACAGTACATACGTACATACATACATTTTTCTTGTTTCTTATATAGCGACTTATGTTGAAATTTATAGACTGTTGTGGCAGAAGTCCATGTCAGGCCATTTATTTAATGGGACATATTATGCAAAATTCACTTTAGTTATAATAGGTCTGTGGGCTATACAAATCATGTTCATGAAGTTCTTTGCACAGAATCACTCTCACATAAAGAAATATCACCAGCTGTATTCTTGACAGTTTCAGTCCCTTTCAACATAAGCCGTTTAAGGGCTCTGTCACTTTTATGCAAATACATTGCTGGCCACGCCCCACCCATCCCATGCTTACGTTGCGCGTTTACCACACGTGAAACAGAGGCTTTATCCAGCCCTATATGTTGGACCCCGAGTCGGACCCAGAGCGAGATAAACACAACACTACATGAGTGACTTGCCTTTGCCTGTAGCCGTAGCGCTCGGCACCTTATGCATGTACTCGTAAAACCAGCAGACAAAGATGGCGGATCTTCAACTAATCTAGTGGGCGGGGCTTGACAGGTGAGGGGTGGTTCTATGCAAATTTCCTTATTCTGACGTCACAATAGGGGAGCCGTCCGAACGGCTCATAGAAGCACATGATTCCTGACACCAAAATCTTTCAGTTGATTCACAGAAAACAGATGGGTGTTTTGTTTTTGGGGTGTTTACAGGAGCAGTAGAGACACAAATGAAAATACAAAAGGATGCAAAAAGTGAGCTTTGCATAATATGTCTCCTTTAAAAATAAAAGTAAATTCATATCACAGGCTACTGGTGCTCTCCATTTTGAGAACCATGGTTTGATGGATTTAAACCATTAGAGAATGGACTTGTTTTTATATTTT
>JBBIGA010000022.1:2938223-2950808 GCA_037576975.1 Alestes dentex | reverse complement strand
TGTATAAGAGCGCCTTCCAAATGCCGAAAATGTAAATGTAAATTTACCATAAAACTGGTCAAGTTTTTTACACTGTCTAAGATAGGGCTTACGATTCCCTTCATCTGTTAAGATTCTTTAGTAGCATGTAAACATACAATGCCATGAAATCTTTTGAACTAAAAAAATATATTGTACATTTTATACATCATAAACAACACGTAATTATACACATGAAATATTTTATGCAATATTATATAGAATTAAAGTTGTAAAATATATTTCAAAAGTCTACGTCTTGGTTTTTGGTCCACCACAAATATTACACTTTGGTTCCTTAAGGCTAAAAGATCTTGGCACCACTGGTCTGAGAATCTACCACTCTTATTGGGAGATTGGGGGTTTGAACCCTGGTGATATTCACATCAATACCACAGATTTAGAAGTACTAGTGTGTATATATGTATTTAAATATAGAGAGGGGTCAAGGTGAGAGTAGCCAGTTCCCAGTCATAGTGAATAAGTTTCCAGTGATGTTATGTGAGCTGGAAAATGACATCAGGTATCTCAGAGGAAATACATGCAGGCCCTCACTTGCTCCGCATGTAGGTATAACTGGTCATGACTACACCGGGAGAAAGACCAGGTTAAAATATGATAATAAAATATTGCATTTAGAGGTAAGCTGCGATTTGACATTTTTGTTAGAATACTTTTATTTATTGCCTTCTTTAAATCATTTTTAAATTCTTTTTGACGATGCTTCCAAAACGGTGTATAGAATAAGGTAACAAGACACCCTACTAGAAAAAATGTAACAAGTACAGTTTTTTCACTGTTTCAGCGCAAGTGACGGGAGAACAGCTGAAATCAGTGTTTGAAATGAAGGTGTTACGGCCATATTTTTAAGTCTTTTTTTATTAGCAATTTTTGTGAAACCCTTGGTTCTACAGGCTAAATGTCTTAAAAAGAAGGGATAACTTTTAGCAATTTAACATCCTCTACACTTAACACTTACCTTTAAAATGTGCGAGTGTAAAATGTGCACTATTTCTAGTTTACTAATCATGAATAAAATGTGCGGTAATTTTTTTCCCCCTGTATCAGCAAATAAACAGTCATTGTGTATTAAAAGTGTGTTCTCCGTAGAGGACGTGGTTTTATTCTCCCTTAGGAAAAAAAAAAAAACATGTTCATTGATTAACATTTTTGCGTACTGTTTCTACTGGCATGAAACTTCTTGTTACAGTATTTGTCTGCAGCCCATTGCAATGAAAAATCCTGGTAAACTGGGCTGCCTTAAATTTCTGAGTATACTGAGTACACATTTAAGGCAGCCCTGGTATAATTTACTGAAATGATACTGAAATGATACGAGAGCATTTGGTTAACTATTTCAGGTACACAGTTCAACAGTGTTGTGGCTTTGACAGTACATTTGCATTTACACTGTGTTACAGTTTTACATGTGTTTTATGCTGAATAAAAGCATGATCCATTGGTTTGACAGTGTAAGGACAACTTGTGTATAATGGGACTGACTGTTGCCTGATGTCATGAAAATGTGGAAGTGATTCACAAAGTGATTTAGGAGCGCTAGTCCATGGGAGACAAGAAAAATACTGCCAAGGCTCCTTGCTTCATGATTTACAGGAAACACATTTTTCTTCCACAGAAACACCAAAACTTCTCAGCCACCCCTATCTCCACCCACGATCTCCTCCCGCTGGAATGTCACCTACTGCTGGAGTGAAATTTTCCTTTTGTAGGCTATGTGGGTGTTTCTGATAAACAGTTACTGTAGTACACTAGTTGAGGAATGCCTTGCCTAGGGATGGGGTCATTACAACCTCTGTCATTCCTTTGAAGCTAAATAAGAGCTTATACTGCTACAGCAGAAGACAGCGCCAGGTCCCTTAGACACATTATTTTGTTTGCAAACCAGGAATCTCTCAGTCATATTTTACAAGGTCATATAGCCGCTCTAACATTCTTCATCAACACCCAAAAGAAATGTTTACTTCACCTGACCAACACAGAAAGTTGTGTCTGCACTGAAACCGCAGCGAACAGCTATGTCGTCTCTATTGGCAGCTAAATGAAGAGACCAACAGTGTTCTAGAGGACAAAGAACTTAAACCACAGTGCCCAGTTCCTGTCACGTTAAAGGTGCTGACCTGGACCGGCCCCACAGCAACTTCTACATATACTACTTTTACAGCAAAAATGTGTACGATTAGTTTAGATTTATTAATCAGAGAGCTTGTAATTAATTAGGCTAATTTTTTAATCATGTGACACCCCTTATATATACAGAGAGATACGCATTGGTGGCAATAAAGTACTGCAAAAACAAAAATATTTATGCAGTGCTTTTAAAATGGAGAAAATTTATGAACTGAACAAATTATAAACTGCGTAAAACATGATTCCTTGGTGAGCCAAGCATGTTTCCACTATGGCATCACTCATAGATTTCTTTGTGGTACCTTTTGTTTGAAAGGGGAAGAATTAAATAGATTTTCTGCATTATTGAGTCATTCAGATGCGAACAAAGTCGGTGAGAGCATTTTGATGTGAAACTGTGAAACTTTATTCACACGAGTGGTGATGGAAACAAGGGGTCTGGAATTACAGCCAATATATATAAACATATATGTCAGAACATATATATCACATCTATTTCCAAAAAGCAACAAATACATCAAATAAACAGTAATTAACTTATTAAAATATGCAGAATGATAATCTCTGTGGGATATCTGGAATTTTCAGTGAACTTACATGTGTCTTCTAAGGCAGCCCTTAAACACTTTGGATGTCTGATTCCTAGTTATCGAGTCCTGATGAAGGAATAGACTGTCAGTGGATGGTCTGAAGAAGCTATTGTTTTCACAGTTTACAACATGTACTTTTTTTCTCAATTACAAATATGATTTATTTTTAGAAAGAGCTGCTCAATCTGGAGCATAATGCTTAATAAGTCCTAGGCTTAATATTCATTAATGACTATTAATATGACTGCTATGTATTTGATGTGAGAAAAGAGAAAACATTTTTGCAAGTCGGTGAAAAGCTGCTGGCCCAGCCTTATGTGACTGTTGATTTTTCTGCAGTTTACCAGGTGTCCCCACTCCTGACCCTACATCACAGACACAGGCCACTGTAAACAGCACAACAACTTGCCATCGTATTGAATCATTCTGGTTAGTCTTGCATGTGATGTGAGTCATATCATGTGCTTCAGGTTGGTCGGGTTTAACACATTAAAAGAACCACACTGCATGTTGTTTTGTAGGGCCGTGTGATACGTCTAGTCTGTACACTCTCACCAGCCAAAAACACCAAAGGAAGTGGGTGAACAATGCATCCCATCCTCTCTGTCTCATCTTGCAATTTCGTTTCATCGAAATTGCTGAAGAATTCAGAGTAAGTTTTGTAATTATCAGCTGAGTAATAATAATCCCACTGGTTAAGAACTCCATGGGGTAACATGAAGGCTCTGTCCATCTTAGGTGGTACAAAGTAAAGCAGGCCACTTATAGTCATGCATGAATGCCCCACAGCACAGCACAGTGTGAAATTCTTCCTCTGCGTTTAATCCATTCACCAAGTGAAGCAGTAGGTAGTCAGGAACACAGCACCCGCGGAGCAGTGTGTGGGACTTACTCAAGGGTACCTCAGTGATGCCACTTGCAGTCCTAGGATTTGAACCTACAACCTCCCTAACCACCAGGCCACCAGCTGCCCTGCATGTCCAGAAATTGAATGTTTTTGCACGTCAGTTTTGACATCCTCTGGAATTAACACATTTCCACCAACATGCCCAACGCAATATCAACATACAAACCAATACCAACCAATGCAGGGACAGACTGAACAAACTATGACAACAGACACTTTGGCTGTTTCTTTGTGCTGCCATGTATACAAACACAAGCTGCTTCACAAGCATATCGGTGCCTTTAGCCCTCAAATGAGGTGCTTACACTATATGGTTATTTAAAGTTATAAATGAAATCTGTGTAACGGAGGTTTTACTTTTGTTTTGGGGCATGATGCAAAGCAGAGACAAAATACAGTACAACTGTAACAAAACGCAAGACGATAAAACACACCAGTGTTTAACAGATAACTGTGGACTTCACAAGACCTCTGAAAGTGTGTTGTGGTATCTGGCACCAAGACATTAGCGGCAGATCCTTCAAGTCCTAGAAGTTGTGAAGTGGGCTTCGGACTAGGTTGTCCAGAATACTCAACAGACACTTGATTGGATTGTGTTTGGAAGAACGTGAAAGCCAAGTCAGGGCCTTGAATTCTTTGTCATGTTCCGCGAACTGTTCCTGAACATTTTTTTGCAGGGTGGCAAGTGATGCACATACACCCAGACATCTAGGCGAAAACATGGTTCATCAGACCAGGTCACCTTCTTCCACCGCTCCATGGTCCAGTTTTGATGCTCATGTGTCTATTGTGGACAGGGAATTGAACGGGAACTCTGTAGATGTGCATCCCCACACACAGCAAGATGTGATGCACTGTGTATTCTCATACCCCTCTATGAAAGCCAACATGAATTTGAGCATTTTAATGGAATACTATGATACCACACATCAGTGAGCATTGGAGGCTCATGACCCAGTGGCCAGGTCACCTTTTGTCCTTCTGTGGACCATTTTTTTGTGCTTTCTAACATTTACACAACAGGAACACCCCAGAAGACGTCCTGGAGATGCTCTGACCTTGCTGATCAGACTTCACCACTTGGCCACGATCAGATCCTTATACTTGCACATACTTCCTGCTTCCAGCAGAACTGAACTGTTCACTTGCTGCCTAACCCCTTGAAATCACCTGTTAGTGGTTTAAATGTGGCTGTGTTTTAATGGGTATATACAACAGCACAGTCAAATATAAAAATACTGACTATTTTACAGCGACTTCAGATGTAGCTTATTTTTTTTACTGCTTTAAAACAAAGACTGTAATTAATTATACAATATACAGCTTGTTTCAGGTCCATGTTTTACATAAATATCTCTTATCTACACCCTACTGGCATATGTATGTCATATTTATTAATCCAGATCTATGCCAACAGATTAAACATTACCATACCCTCATCATAGCCCTTGTAATAAAAGGTAATTATGGATTTGTTTAACAACAGGGCATGTACCTGGATGTTTTCAGGCAGTCAATGTAGTCTCAGATGCCATGTTTTTAAATGAGGTTAACACGAAGCTCCATTTAATATATACATAGTGAAAGATGTGTCTTTGCGTCTTTAGTGCAATCCTGGTATTTATTTGAAGTGACATCCCCGTATGTCCTTTCTATCGAAAAATTACCGACTGCAGAAGAAACATGAGTCTTAAGCACTGGTTGAGCTGAAGATGTTTTGCAAAGGGGAGACTTTGTTTTTGTGAAATATTTAACTGGCTGACTTGTACAGGGTACCGTACTGTTCGTGTCTCAATAAACACCAAACCCAATCTGTGATATCATAGCTTGGATTTTCACACTAGTTATGTCACAGGACTCCCTCAGCAACAATAACATGCTCAGGTTTCTCTCTCCACAGTTAAGGTTGGGTATTAAAAATAACATGCATACTGGAATTAAAGCGCTCTATAATTATCACTGTTGTTCTGCACAACTACAAACTTTACATGTTCATACTGAACTCTAAAACACTGCATACTAATTATTACTGCAAGACTATACATACATACTATACATACTTACTATATATATTCACACTGAATTAAAACTACTTCATATTTATTACTGTAAGACTGCAACTACATTCTCTATACATTCATACTGGATTAAATTCACTACACAATTATTATTGTAACACTGCACTACAGGCTCACGCTGGATTAAACTCACTCCACTGTTACATCTAATACCTATGCAGACCGGAATAAAATTGCACCACAGTTATTAATGTAATGCTGTAAAACTACACACCCTGAAGATGTATTCTGCGTTGAAGACAGTCCAAAGTTATTACTATCTCAATGATATAACCACACAATGCCAGTTCATACTGGATAAAAGTCACATGACAATTATTAGTGTGAGACTAAAAACTACACACGCTGCAGATTCATATTGCCCTAAAATCACCCAGATTAATTGCGTTCAGACTGATTCATAGTGGAACTAAAACAAATCCACTTCATGAAACAGTTTAACCTGTCGCTGTTTACGGGTATCATGCAATAAAGAGTAAAACAGGCCTTTAATACGTGTTATCCTATCCTTTCTCATAAAACAAACTCTACAGGTTCTGAGAGCCCTTAAAGGTGCAGACAAACCATCTGTATTAAATAATATCAATCAGTATCAATCAACTCAGACAGGGTTCGGATAAGGCCACAATTCTGCTGTTTACAGACAATGCCTGATATGTTCATAACACACACGACGGCTAAAGTTCCATAAACAACAGCAGACGTCACCCGCAGAATGAGCGAGCTTCAATGAAAAGAAAAAAGCCACCTCTTTTAATCCATATGTGATCCCACACAAATAACTACATAACACACATCAGCGTTATTTTAGTTATTGCATAATGAATAAATGTATGAATGAATGAATGAATGAATGCAAGTCCCAACTTTACAGCGATATGGGAATGGCACTGCAATGTGCGGCTTCTCAAGCTTGCAAACAAGTGTAGGGCTATCATAAACCAGAGGAAACATAACAGTCACATGAGTAGCGTTTGTAAAACTCTGCACAAGTTTGTTTGTGTCCTGCTATAAATATTATTGCTCTACTGTAGCGGTCATGTCCCATGAGGATGTGTCCAGCAGTTTCCCTGACCTCTTTATTAAAATTTCTGTCCTGCAGCTTTCAACATATGCATATATCACAATGAGCATATGCCTTTCTGGTCTATGATTAATGGACAATGTTCTAAGTAAAAGAGCTTAAGTGCACTTCCTTTTCTGGAGAAAATGCAGAGGGATTGCATAGCTTAAGCAATTCCCTGATTGTCTGGTATCTCTGGGGCTTATATGGTGGTCACTAGGGTTTTGCTAGGGTGTTGCTACCTGGCCACGATGGTACCTCTGGTTTTTTTGCAGCAGTTGCTAGGTGGAAGCTACGGCATCTAATGTGTTGGCAGTGTATTTGTATTGTGCTGATTATTGTGGGGCTCGCTATTCATTCCTAAATTAAAAAACTGAGGAACAAATGGTTGCCATGCGTAATATCAAAAAGCCATTTGGAGGGACAGCCCATATTCAGCAGAAAAATTATAATGCAAAATCATCAATTACGTAAATTTCCATTTAGTTAAGCACCTATAGAGATCTAGCATCAAAGACTTGCGATAACTGATGACAAATTTCCATCATATCTAATGTCAGAATAGCATTTTAATGAAAAGGATTCCAAAATAAATTTTAAAAAGAACATGAAGAGACTGTGCTATGTGAGATTCATCACACAGAACAACAACATTCACAAGGAGAACTGAGATCACAGTTTGTGAATGGCAGTTGTAAACTGCACTGTCAGTACACACAGTGGTGAAATTGCCTCAGGACATGCCTCCCAACTGCCATGCTCACATGCTCCTAGACAGCCAGCTCTAAAACCATGCTTGGATTTCTTGTAAATCACGTGACTTTTCTTCAAGAGGCAATACTGCCATATGACCAGACGGAGTCGCCACTGAGGAGAAACACGGGCATTTACAAGAAACTCCCTCAGCTGAGCTGGAAACCACCCCGCTTCCCTGGATGCTTTCCTGTGACCTGCATGCATTTCATTGTGTGTTTGTAATCTTGCGCTGGCGCAATGAAAACAGCAGGCCTGCAATAAATGATTTTAACTACATGCAGCCATTACTCAGAATGCCTGCCTTTCACAGGAAGCTATTATGGGCTCATTTTCATGTGTTTTATGCGGGCCATGTCATATCTGGTATTTTTAATAAAAAAAAAAAAATTATAAACAATACACACCCACACACACACACACACACACTATATATATATATACTTTTCCCCTTGGAAATGTGGCTACTCCTTGCAGGCCCACTACGGTGCCCACTTTGCCTGAAGTGACTTGTCATAATCACGTGCGTTCTCACAGCGCCTAAAGCTCTGCAGTCCCTCATAACGAAACCAGACTGTACAACAGTTCCTCTAAACTTCAAAGGCTGTTACAGGCCACTCTCACACAGATCATTCCATATCCTCCTCCACACTTCACTACACTTCCACAAATATGTACAGGAAGAAGTACGGGGCAGCTGACAGAAGCTATTTTGTGTACAGAACAAAGCTGCACCCTTAACAGCTCAAGACAGCGCTTGTTTTTCCTGGACAGGGACCATGATACACACCCTATGCACGGCTGAAATTCATGCCGCAGGAAACACGGGTCAAGGTGTAATCAGAAATGGAATATGATGGAGGTCAAGTGGCTCAGCTCTTACATAAGGCAGTTATTCCAGTCCAACAGCTCAGCAATGTCTGCAATGCCCTAACTCCCTAATGCAACATTTGCAATTTTGTGAGTGCTTCATCCTTTCCATACACTTTCAACCCATTAAACCCTACTGGCATGTGTGTGGGCCCACCTGTTGCTTGTTTTCTTGATCAAAATAAAGTAGCATAACTACAAGCAGGGCTGTTGGGGCATTGCTCAGGGACCTGTAGAAAGGGGACCAGTGGCGATCACGACATGCACAATATTGCTTATCATGTTAATTCTAGGGAAATTCTTTTGCCTTATTGATGCACTGAAGTATAGCAGGGGTGCCTATTCATTTGTTCTGTACTGGGGCTCATAACATCCTAGCTATGCCACGTCAAAAAATGATTTATAGTACGTTTTCGGACTCATCATTGCTGTTGGATGAAAACCTCTTAAACAAACTTAAATAATCATGTAGGGTAAGGTTTCATTTGGACGGTGATTATTATGAACATATAAACGTGCAGCTTAAGACACTGAGGTTAGTAAACTCAGTAACTGGCTCTGGTATGCATTTCCTGCTCCATGGTAGGAAACACTTCACCAAGCTCGGCGGCAAACGGCCTGCTCTAAAAGGGCACAGCTACAAAAAAGGTCCCTGAAGCTCACAGGCAGTAATCGTATGTAATGTCGAGACTGATGGCGGGAAAAGTGTGAAAAAAACACTAACTGCGGTCAAAATAAGAGGGGTATTTGAGGTGAGGGCAGCTGCAGAGCAGATATGGAAATGTGCACCTGCAGGGTCGATAAGAACCTGATTTACAGGTCTGCGCTTCAACATAATTAAAGAGAAAAGCTTAAGACTGGACCATTGTTCCTTCAAACAACATGGAAATGTAATTATACACTGCCAGGCTAAAGCACAAAATCCTGCCCTAAGTTTGTTCAATTTAAGTCTTTCCAAGCAGGTTAAGGTCTTCCAAGGAAAAAAAACAGTCTAAACAAACACTTCCATGATCCCATTCCTTGAGGCAAAAGTTGATTCACACTATATGAAGTGGAACAGCATTACAAGCATTACAAGTATTCAGTGTTGTCAAGCATGCTCAAAAGAGAGCTAAACTTATCAGACAGCCTGTGCAAATGTAAAAAGCTGCTAGCTTTGCCCTGGACTAAAAACACTAATGCTGTGGCCTGGTTTGTTAGTGATAACAATCTAGATACCTTAGCAGGCCTCGCAGATGTATTAGCTTTGTTAAATCTAGAAGAGAGGTTCTGCATCTAAAGGTGCACGTCTAGGTTTATGCTGACACTTCTCTGTATGTCTAACTTGTGTTTGGACTGGATGGTTTGGTTTTGAGGGCCGCTGTCATGTGCCCAGTGTGTTCCTCATTCAATCCTGTGTCTAACTGCTATACTGTTCCACTGTGAGATCAGAATCTCCTGATAGAGGAAAGCCTGATAGAATGTGTAGTAAATACAATGTATCCTATAGGAATAATAATAATAATATAAAGACAAGAATTAAACAAATAAACAAACAAACAAGCAAACATAAAATTAAATAAGCAAGCTAAGCAAGCTCAGGTTTAATATGAGGGGAATATCAACAGCAGCAAGAACAACATTAGCTGGAGCAGCCAGGCTGTAATTTCAGGTCTTAATGTAAAAGCTATGCGGTGTGAAACAGGTGAGAAGATGAAGAAGCGATGAAGATGGAGTGTGATGGTACAAGATCAACACCAGCTGCTTCAGACGTAAATGAAATGGTCTTGGGCCTAAACTTTAGCACAAGAAGCTCTAACGGGCCTTCTGGAACTCAGATGCTCTTTTTTAAACCCATGCTGCACACTCACTTTCACCTTCTCCCATGAAGTCAAAATCAACACTTTTAACCGCCTTATGGAGGAGAAAAAATGGTTTAATTAACCCAGTCAGACCGTTTAGGAACCGGTACAGCCCAGAAGAGTCTGAAGCTTTTTTTGTTTTAAAAGTTAAAGTTTTTTAAAGTTAAGTTAAACTCAGTGAACGAGCTCCATCGTCTGCGATACAGAAAAAACATCAGGCGAGCTTCTGAACATCCTCCTTACCTGGACCCCCTCTGGAGACCTTCAGAGTGGACCTCCAAGGCCTCTGAGGATGGATGAGATTAAGAATAATCAGAAAAGTAATCCAAGTTCGCCTTTATAAGGCTGAGAAAATGCGAGTGAAGATTTGACTTTTACCTGATGAAGTGCATAGTAAATACAATGTATCTTATTGTATTCGACAGCTAATGTTGCATTGACAACCACGCGATATCAAAGTGCTTGATACGGGTCTGAGGCTGATGAGCAGCTTTATATTAAAACTACTGTAAATTAAAGTGCTGAAAGAACGTTTTACATATTGAATATCTACTTAACCGCACACTCCGAATGTCGCACATTCTGTATCCAGTTTCAAAAAGCTGCTAAAAACCCGACCGTTCTCATCCGGCCTTCTTTTAAATATCAGCACTTCTATTGCACTTTCAATCTTCTTTTATTGATTTTCTGTGGGGTTTTTTATTTCTTCTGTTTTGTTATTTGTTTTTATTCTATTTTATTCGTAATTAAAGTTCCTGTAAATGACCTTTGTTTATGATTACGTGCTATAGCAATAAACTTGACCTGACCTGACTTGCTAATAAATTACATTAAACGCTGATCCTGTAATGGGTAAGGGTGTGTAACCCCCCCAAAGGAAATGAAACCCATGCTGCTGGTTTAATATGCCGCTGTGTTAGTGTGTCACACACACACACAAAAAGAAAAATGTTAGCTGCAAAACATCAAATACATTCTCCTCTGACAGGATGAACCTGAGTTGCAAAGATTTAATCGCTCAGACACTCTTCAGCCTTCATCACTACGACAAAAGGCTTTTCCAGTCTTGACTAGCAGGTCACACAGGCAAGGCGGAACAACAACAAGGTTGATCCAGTCTTGAGATACAGGTGACGCAGACAGAGCTGCTGGCATGACCTGGATACTGTTATACAAACACTATGACAACATTCCTTTTAATCAGGAGCAGTTACCTAAAGACTAAAAGTGCTCCACTATGTGAACAATACATATGACCTGCCCACTGCCCAGTGGCAAGGAAATACCAAGCACACGAGAACCAAGACATCTAATTAATGTGCCTGGGAGGATTAACTACATGTCTGCCGAATTGCTTGGCAAACAGTCACAATAATTTAATGGGAACACCCCTCACCACTCATTTATTTTCAGAGACTAATGCATATGCTAACAGACTGTGTGTTCAGTGTGTTCAGTTCAGTATGATCTAATTCACCTCCTGTCATTAGTCGCTATGTGCATTTAGTCCCAAGCATATTAGAGCAGAGAAACAATAAACTAACCTAATCACAAGGCAAAGAAATTCCATTTCATTTTGTGAAATATAGGGCAGAGTAGGGGCCTACAAAAGGCAGCTATTGACACTGGGTGGAGAACGTTGTAAAGGTTTAATGAATTTTGTGTTTTATCATTACTGCAATAATGGTGTTTATTAATGCTGATAGGTTTTGTAAGTAATAAAAAATATTCTTGTGATTTTTCTTATTTTATTATTACAGTTATTTCCCCTGTGTACAATTTTATCTTTTTTTTGTGAGAAATTCTCCGTTTTCACAAGTTCAGTTTGTTGCTTAGATAAAGTTGTAAACTGCACAGTGATATAATTCTGTCACTATCTTGTGGAGGAGTGCGACACCTTGTGGAAACCAGAAGTACTGCCGTACTTGTCCTAAGTATCTTAGAACCTAAGTTTAATAGAATCACTGTTGTATATATATATATTTATAGTACTGTGCAAAAGTCTTTGGCACCTGGGACATTATGTTTACTACTGGACAGTAGTGTTAAGTTAGGGTTAAAACATTACTATTACAATAAATACAATTAACATTATTACAGTAAAGAACGGTTTTATGTGTGGCAAAGTATTTTCCTGACCATTTCCAGACATCATTCCTCATGGAAGTCCAATATTCATTTTAGTTACAATCAAATACCTGGTTTGGCTGGTTTTACTTCATTAGATTAATTTAGGTGTCCTGCTTATGGAATTTTATAAATCCACACAATGACTGGAGGCAATGAGCAGAAATCTGAAACCAAACCTGTGTTCTTC
>JBBIGA010000022.1:2900666-2923736 GCA_037576975.1 Alestes dentex | reverse complement strand
GGAGACTGTCCCCTGTAGTTAGGGAATGGAAGTCGCTTTGGATAAAAGCGTCTGCTAAATGCCGTAAATGTAAATGTTTCAGTATCAGTGGCTTGGAAAATGAATGAATGACGGATTAATGGCATTACAGAACTGATGTCACCTTCTGGCCTGCCAATATCAGGTGCATAGGCGTCGGTACCATTATAGCAGGGGGGACATGTTCCCCCCACTCTTCATAAGTATTCATTTCACCCCTCCAAAGTGTTGTTTCCCGGACAATGACCAAGACTTTGCACGGGCACCAATCCCCGGCCTCCCCAGAAGGACCGAGACTTTGCAGACACGCAGCATCACATCCACCCCTCCACCGAAACCCCGCCCCCTCCACAAGCCCACCCACGTGTACACCGAAGCGTCCCCCTCACATAAAAAATGCTTTAGGTGGTATGGTATAGAACAAGATGAAGGTGTGAGGTTGAGATTTTCACTGATTTTAAGTGTGCAAGTGAATATTACCATACCATTTGAGGTGCTAGAGTTAGGTCATGAAGCATTACTCTAAGGGTTTGTTATATGTTTTGATTAAGATGAACTTATGATTAGCTTTTTCCAAGTCAGCGTGTTTGCACTTCATAATAGAAAAGGCACTAAAAGCAGATTAGATAACACAGGGATAGTAAATTACTTGGGCAAATGTACACCAATAGTTATTATGTTGTAGTTATTTTGTAAATTAAGGCAATTCATTAATAAATTAAAAAATAAAAATAAAAGGTTAAAAGCTCACCTCAGTAACAATAGTTGACTGATAGATCTCCTTGCTATAATTCCATCCATTAACACAGTTCTCCAGTTCAATATCGGTCATGTTTACATCCACGTTTGGGATGTAGTCTTGCATGGAATAGTTTCTCAGTGTGTCTACTTTGTACCTGGTACAGGAGCTGGGTTTTGAAAGCCCATCCTGGGTCACCATAGGAATAGCGACCTCTCTCCATGCTTCACTGATGTTGTACTCCTCAGGAATCAGACACTTGTGAGGAGGAGTGTCACCCACAAACACTATGTAGATGCCCACAAAGCCATTTGGGAGGATGCTGATGGCCAGTGCTAAGAAAACAGTCAGCTGAAATGGTCCCCATGTTCCAAGGAAGGATGTGATGTCATCATAGTCTCTCATTTTCAAGACTCCTGAAATGCTCTCCTTCCTTAAAGACTCTGGGAACTACAGAACATACTAAAGGTTCTTTAAAGGTTTGATACTCTAACACGGTCTGTCTCCTCCCAGTCATGCAAATTTGATTGTTACGTATCCAGAACACAGCTACAATTTCAACAGCTGTCTAAAGTCCAGATGCTAACACACCAGAAAGTTACTGATCTTTAAAGTATAACTACAACCTTTAGTTTTAGCTGTTCTGCACTCTGCACGTTGCATGCAGTGAATACCATGCAGCCTCCACAGTGGTGAAAAGAAAGACTCCTTAGTAATCCCACCTCAATTGAAGGGTAAACCATTTCCAACTTTGAATCACTACACTTTTTAAACACTGATATCTCTACCTTCTTGCAATGTTCTAATTCAAGGATTTAAAAAAAATCAAATGTTACTCATTAACAAATACAATGACAATGACACTTTGGACCTTTGGAAATGTATTTTAGTGCTTGTCTTGGCAAAGTGTTGCTGTATTAAATTCAGTATCTGGTACGGGGTGGATAATATTTGAGGATTTGAGTAATCAATTGTACTAAAATAAATGACTCAGTAAAAGGTCAGCAGGATGTTAAGTAACACCTTTGTGTAATTCTGAGGATCTGTATGCAACCCTGGTGATCAATGGGACATAGATATTGTACATGCCAGATGTGGTTTTCCACAAAATAATTTGATGTATTAAAGGTCTTTTGTGAACAGGTCCAGGTATTATGTGCCAACACTTTATTTGAAACCCGTGTCATAACATGACATAAACAATGCTACAAACATGTCATGACAAATCTTATGTGCTGTCATAAGTTGCCATGAAAGATTGTCCATTTACATAATTGTATCACATCTGTTATAATTACAATTTTGATGTCATGACCGTCATGATAGCAAACACTTATGACAGCAAACACTGTAGCAGTTGCCAGCAGTGGTTATATAGAGCTGTTTAATATTGTATGTCATGGCAGTATTTGACAGCATTGACATATGCCTAGCCATGTCTATGACATGGTAATGTCAGTGTCATGTGAAACAGTTTAGTGTAAATTGTTTTCTGTTATTTTTACCATCCTTCAATATGAGACATTACCTACAAACTTAAGTGACTTTATGTCTATCCACAGAAATAACACGCCTATCATGTCCAAGTTTGATCCTACAGATGTTAGAACTCTTGAGGAAATAGTGCTTCATTTTATACCATTTACATGTTCCATGAACACCTGACCTACAAGCTTTTCAAAAAGTGTTTTTAGTAGCATAGCGCAGGACCTGTTGCATATTGTGAATGGCTCTTTGAACTCAGCACTGTTAAAAAATACACAGTTATTAAACCCCTTCTAAAGAAGTGTAATTTAGACCCTTCTGTTCTTGACAGTTATAGACCCATCTCTAATCTTCCTTATATAGGCAAGATAATGGAGAAACTAGTTTTTAATCAAATCAGGAACTACCTGGACACAAATAGATTATTCGATGACAGGTTTCCATCAACATCATTGTACAGAAACTGCTCTTGTTAACGTACTAAATGATGTTCGTCTGAATACAGATGCAGGTAAAATAACTGTACTGTTGCTGTTAGATTGCAGCCTTTGACACTGTTGACCATAACATTCTGCTAGACAGACTTGATAACTGGGTTAGGCTCTCTGGTACGGTCCTTAGTTGTTTCCAGTCCTACTTGGTCTCATTCGGCTCATGTGAATCAGAGAAAACAGCCATGCCGTATGGAGTCCACCAAGGGTCCATTCTGGGACCTGTCCTGTTCAACTTGTACATGCTTCCTCTGGGTCAAATTCTGAAAGAGAATGATATGTCCTATCATAGCTATGCAGATGACATTCAGATCTGTCTAGCTCTTTCACCCAGTGACTTTGGCCCAAACAAGACTTTTCCTGCTGGGTTGACTATTGCAACGCTCTCCTCACTGGCATTCCCAAAAAGTCCATCAGACAACTCCAGCTCATTCAAAATGCTGCTGCCAGAGTTCTAAACAAAACCAGGAAAAGAGAGCACATTACTCCTATCCTCAGGTCCTTGCACTGGCTCCCAGTTCAGTACAGAATTGACTTCAAAGCATTACTCATTGTGCAGTCAATGGTTTGGGTCCTACGTACATCTCTGGTATGCTTGAAGTATATATTCCTGGTAGGTCTCTTAGATCTGCAGGAGCAGGTCAGCAAGTGGTGAGAAAATCTGAAACTAAACCTGGTGAAATGGCTTTTAGTTACTTGCTTGCTGCTGGAACACACTGCCCATCAGTATCAGATCTGCACCAACTGTAGCCAGCTTTAAAAACCTGCTAAAACGGCAGTATTCTCCTCCACCTTTTAAATATTGGCACTTTTATTGCACTTTCAATTTTCTTTCATGTATTCTTTTACTTATTTTATCCTTCCCATTCTATTTGATTCTGTTTTACTTTTATTTGTTCTTATTTTATTTTGACCTTTTGTGTATGATAATGTGCTATATAAATAAATTTGAACTTGAATTTAGAAATGTAAATGTATTTTCAGGAATTTAAGTATTTATTTTGGATATTCAGTTATGCTCCATTCCAACTCGGTGCTTGAATGGAACTATGGTCCAGTATAGTAGTAGTAGCAGTAGTAGTAGTAGGAGTAGTAATAGTAGTCGCAGTAGTAATAGTGACAGTAGTAGTAGAGCTGGAGCCTTGGAGCCGGCGTGGTGGCCAGTGTGTCCCTCGACGCCAAATGGGGAGCCGGTGTGCTCAGACCAGCGCCAGAGCCCGTGTTCTCTGCGCTGGCTGGGGATCTAGCCCAAGCGCTAGCCTAGAAGCCGGTGTGGAGGCAGCCATTTTCTGAACTATACGGGCCCGTGACGGACTGGCAGTGAAGTCGCCTCTGTAGGCGAGCCGGGCCCAGGCATGGGGGGAGGAGCTCATGAGGAAGTCTAAGACTTCTTGGGCAGCTGATCAGCGGACTGGAGACGGGTTTCGCGACCCATCTCACCTGCTAGTTCCCGAGCCGTGGAACTCTCGCCTCACCAAATAGTGAGTTTCAGAGGGAGCTCCTCCTTGACTGTGTCGAAGACGAGGGGTTCAGCATACATCCCCGGGGCCAGGATAGTTGCTGCGTTTGCCGACCTGCTGCCCCAGGCATCAAGATCCTCCTCGTCCTTGGAGCTGATCCACCCCAGAAACTCGGGGATGGAGTACCGACTCGTCTTCGTCGGTTCCTCCCACTGCTGGTTCCAGCGTGCCTCGCTCCGTGTTCCCAACACGGGATCCTATGAGCCGTGATGAAATCCGCTGCACCACTATTTAAGGTCAGTCTATTTGTTACATTGCGTACGTAAAAATGAAGGAGGGAGGCGCAACTGCGGATTTCCTTTTCTTGCTTTCTTGATTTCAACAACACAACTCAAAGAAGGTTCTAGAGTCAAAATATAAAGAAGCTCATTATAGAGCTTCAGTTGTGACTAAAAATATTTGCTGGTAAAAATAAGGTGCTTAATATAAGTAATATAATATACTTAATATAAGTAATGATTCATACTTTTAAATGTTTAACTGTAAATGATATTTTGCTACTATTTTGGTAATATTTGTCAGGTTGCTGCTTCAATAAAGGGCACACTGGCGAAGCACAGGACAAGAGTTGAGAACACACTTTATTGTAAGGTTAAGGTTTTAACGGCACACTGCCTTGTCAGAAACAGTTCACAACTGAAAAACGGCCCGTGTCCTCACACGGCCTCAAAACGTAAAGTTCGAAACTAAAACGGGAGGTGGTTGTCCCCTCCTTCCCGCCCAGTGCATCAGTCCTTCCCTCACTCTCCTTGCTCGATGGAGATATTTTGCTTTGCAGCACCTGGGTTACACTTGCGCACGGGAAAGGGGAGTTGACACACACAGAAGGATCAGTACACAAGCACTCTGCCAAGTACTCACGCTCCCTGGTTAGATAATGTCTTTGGGTGACGTTTGGGAGAACTCAGTTGAGAATATTCAGATGACGAGCTCCTCTGGAGGCGTGGCTGAACCAAGCCCAGCGTGACAATATTAAATTGTAAAACCTACATTGACTCATCTGAGGAATATTTAGCTGTAATTAATGCTTTGCAAATCGGTCAGGTGATACCATAATATTTTATAATATGCTCACTTTTCCTCTATTAAAATATGCTGTATGTGCTAAGGTTTTTTTTTTTTTTTGTAATTTGGCTCCTCCTTCATGTTTAGCATTGGCTCCACAGTAGAGTATGAAAAGCTGAGGGTAACTCATTGCTGTATCTACTTCAGATATTATAACCACAGTATAATACCTTTTCATATGAGTTTAACACTCATAAAAGCTGTGCCACATTTACCTAATGGGAAAACTATGATGTAAGGGAAGAACTCTTGAAGGCTTGTACTGACACAGAGCACTTTCTTTCAAACCTTGGACTGATTGCACAGTTCCATACAACACATTTACAAACTGACAAATAAAACGGATCTTTTCATGGGTTTTATATTCTCATGTTTAAAACTACAAATGCAAAGCCATTTGGGAAGATTTTAGCCATGTGGGGCATCATGAGACGTTCATTTTATGAGGTGCATCCTTTAAAGAAGGGGGCGTTTTACAGGTTCTTTAGCAAGGATAATGGTTGAATATATAGAACCATAACTCCACATGGATTTGGATGGTGAAGAACCTGCTGTATATGTTTTTTTTTTTTTTAAGACATGGTTCTCAAAGGGCTTAATGAAGTATAGCCAAGGGCTAAATTTCCCACATTACATTAAAAGTGAAGAGTAATACCACTATGAACTCCTGTCCTGCCTGTGATGGAGGCACTGAAAGTAATCTGCAATAAGTATCCTGTTGATGTTATTATTAAATGTTCAAGCACTAGGCAGGGAGAAGGGAAGTCTGCCGCACAGTGTCATACATTTTCTTTGTGCAACAAAGCACTGAACAATTTGTGGCTCTCTATGCAAAGAGCTGCGATGTGAAAACAACATAAAATTTTGTATTTGCAAATAAATCCAAAGTGCACCAAGAATGAGTCCTTTTGATTCCTACAGTTATGGCATATTTACCTGTTTTTGAAGCTTAATGGGTGCATACGGTTCAAGGTTTTTCCAAACCAAATCACAAATTTCTCTCAAACACATTCTTAGTGTCCTGGTGATCCCTTGCCTGCCGCATGCAAGTGAAAGTAAGATAAGATAAGATAAGATAAGATAAGATAAGATAAACCTTTATTAGTCCCACAAGTGGGAAATTTGCATTTGTTAAGTACTTAGGAAAGTTAAACAAATAAGTAATTTTATGCTGTTTCTCTCTACCCCTCAATATATCTACTTAAATCATTCTTCATTTTGTCGCAGAGGTTTAAAGCCTCTTTTCCACATTATCTGTTTTGGTGAAGAACTTAATGTAAGGCTTCTTTAGCAAAATGGTGCTGCCACCACCATGCTTTATTGTAAGTGGTTTTATTGGGTTTCTGTCAGATGAACTGGTTTGGTGTTGAGTTTGATTTTGGTCTCATCTGGCCATAACACCTTTTTCCATTTGGCGTCATAATTGGCCAAGTTCAGTCCAGACTTAGTGTTCCCTTTCTTGTGGAGCAGCTTTTTCCTGCGGCTGTCCCAAACAAGCCACATTTGTGGAGCACTTGTGAAATCGTTGTCACTTGTACATAATGACCACTCTTCAAAATTGCCATGGGCCTCACGGTAGCCTCTCTTACCATTTTCCTCCTCACTCTACCATCTAGTTTGGACAGGCAGCCTGATCTGGGGAGGGTTCTAGTAGTACAAAACACTTTACATTTCTTAATTATAAATTTATAGACTTTACTGTGCTCATAGAGACTGATGAAGCCTTTGACTTGTTTTGTATGCATCTCCTGTCCACAACTTTCTCACAAAGATCTTTTGACGGTGCTTTGCCACAGATTGATTGTTTGCTTTCAGTTGCAGTACTAAGCACTGGAATGCCCCAGAAATACCTGTTTTTATGCTGAACTAATCAAAACTATTACAGTTAATCACAAATGAACGCCAATTAGCTTGTTATGCAATGAAGAATGTGATTTATTTACAATAAATTTCTTGATGATTCGGGTTTACATTCCTTTTTTTTTTTCTAAACTGTTGGCTTGATAGGGCAAAATCATATCATATATTTTACTTGGACGTTATACGCTGTATTGAGTAAATACAGCAGGAAATTTTGTTTATTTGTCTATTTATACTTCAGACCGCAAAGCAACAAAATGTGAATATCTTGAGGGGGTAATTCTTTTTTATGCCCATTGTAACTCAGCTCCTAGGGTCAATCTTGACTTCCTCCAAAGCTACTTTTGGGACATCTGAGCTGATGAAATGACTGGGATTCTGAAATAGTTTACTGTTCTGTTACATTTATGCCCTCAGCTGACTTTGAAAATTTCCTTAAGATGCCCTGAAGACTTGCCTGAATCATATAGTTCATATGTATGACAGTGTCCTTTCCTATTTCCTGAACTGCAAATTTGTCATTGTGATTGAAATTCTCTTTAAACGTCTTTGAAGACATCATCTTTTTCACTGTAGCCCCAGTGGATTCATTACCAATAGATCATAATCCATACTGAATAGGTCCTTTTATTGACATGAACAATCTCTTACCTGATTTGATCAAATCAGAAGTCACCCTTACAACTTGAGAAATGCACTTCTGTTTTCATTTTGCTTTCTTGCCTCTTCCTTAGTTTATCTCCTTTCTTATTGTAATATTGTCTAGCTGTTTCATGTTCTTGTCTGTGTTTAAATACTTTCTTGTTCAGTCTTGCTATTTGCTGTTCATTGAAGATGTGTGTTCATGTGGTTCTTGGCCTGTGTAGCATCTTCTGTCTACAATGTCTGCCTCTGGTTCTGTTAGTTTGCTCCTGGTCTAGCTGTGACTAGTTTTTAGTTATTTTTAGTTATTTTCTATTTTCAGTGAGTCCAATCTTGGTTCTTTCATTTGTTGGGTTATCTTTATTTTAGTACCTCCAACAATATTGTTACACACAATTAGCACCACAAATTAAGCCTGAGCCCATCTTAGCTTTTATTTGAGCTTTAATTTCAGCTTTCAGCTAATTTGACATACACTCAGTCAATACCAGAGAAGGTACAAATGCATAAAAAAGAAATTAAAAAAACTTGTTAGTGGAATCAAATGTAACCACCCACACCATGTTTGTATCCAAGAGAGCAAGTCCTTCAAGAACATGCACTTACACAAATGTATCAAAAATTTACATTAATAACATTTGTTATTTGTGTAGATTTAGATGTACATGTACAGCATGTGGCCTTTTGTTCAAATCATTTTCAAAGCCCTATATAAATATTGACCATGTCCAAAACAACGCTAGTTTTTAACGGCTTACATTTCTATGTAACTGTACTGATAACAGCAATAAAATAAAATGATGCCTTTCTTAGTGCCACTAGTTTAAACAGTTGTGCTGCTAGGTTTTACCACAGAGGCCTGGTATACGGACCTTTAAGGAAGCAAAGGTGTTTTCTCTGCTTTGCCCTTATTCTGATGTTCTAGAAAAAACACTTCTGTCACTTTATCTGCCATCTTTGCCCTCAGAGATTCTGTTCCTTCAGGATGACTGGTTTACTGTTTTCCTCCATTGTCTGGACGTCTGTCCTGTGGCAGCTGTAACAAAGCAGAGTTTAGAGGAAAAAAATCAAATATTTGCCAACAAAGTCTGGCAAAATGGGTGCATTCTTGGAAAAACATACCCTTTGCACTTCTGCATCTGTTCCACAGTCTCGGGCAAGACTTTGCCAAAAGTCTCTGGTAGGAACAAGTTTGCTAAGGATGAGCCGATGGTGAGGCTTCCCATCAGAATGTATGGAAGATATTTACTGAAAGAACCTGCATGAGAAGACAAGGCAAATACAGCACGTGAAACTAATTAAATACCTGATAGACTGAGAGATTATCTCAGTGCCCCTGTCAGATCGAATGATGCTTAGTTCCTTAATGGGCCTTGAATAAAAAGCTTGATTGGGATACAACAGACATTTGGGAAAGAGGTCCACATAGACTGCGTTTGTACAAGGTTCAGATTAAATGATACGATTAGAAGAAGTAAAGTGGCGCCTAAATATGCAACAATAATAATAGGCACCTTTATAGTTTAGACCCCTAATATTTTTTTTTCAATGAGTATAATAATAATACAGTTAAAGCTTCCAAACAAAGCTTCCCTGTAGAGTCATCAACATACCTAAGAATATGATGTAAGGCGCAGTGATGCTTCCAATACGGGCAGCAGAAGAACACATTCCCATTCCCAGGTTCCTAAGCACTGTGGGGTAAATCTCTGCAGTGTAAATATACACCACAGTGAAGGACATGGTGAAGCCAAATTTGCCAGCCATCTCCAAAGCCAGTGCCAGTGTATGAAGACCTGTAAAGGTGGATCCAAATTAGGCAAGGCATTCCTCTTAGGCTTATGTTGAAACTGTATGACCGTATGGCAGACATTCTGAGAGATACGAGACGACCCCCTATCTGCAAGCTTCCCAGCCCCATCAGATATTTTTATTACAAAAAATCAGCTTAATTATTTAAATGTTATTATTCATACTGAATTAAAATATTTCTTTACATTCTATGACCAATTCTAAAATTAAAGGCTGAATTCAGGGACTGAATTGTTATGGCAACTGTAAAGAAGGGTTAGGTAAGTCTCTTAGAAAAAATACAGAATAAGAGAAAAAGTAATGTGGAATACTTATTACTTGTTATTATTGTTATTATTATTATTATTGTTATTGTCGTTGTTGTTGTTTTGTTATTATTATTATTATTATTATTATTATTATTATTATTATTATTATTATTATTATTATTGTTTTGTTATCATTATTATTATGATTTTGATTATTATGATTATTATGATTATTATGATTATTATGATTATTATGATCATGATTATGATTATGATTATGATTATTATTATTATTATTGTTGTTGTTGTTCTTGTTGTTGTTGAGTGGGTGTGGGTTCTATCCATTCCTTATTGCTAAAAAAACATTGTGATTCTGTATTGCAGTCTCAGACAAAGTCATTTGTAGACAACAAAAATAACTGTATGTTCAGTTACATTTAATTTCTTTGCAAAGACCTACAGTGGGCATAGAATAGAATCATCCCCTTTTTTCAACATTTTTTTCTTTGCAGCCTGAAATGACACACAGAAAAAACAATTTGTCCAGCTGTGTTCAGTCAGTGCAACTTATGACATCTAAGTAAAATATATGATAACAACAGTTTAGAGCAAAAATATAAAAAAAAAAAAAAAAGAAAAATGAATCACTGAGATAGATAAAGGATCACCTCCTTCCTAAGAATATGTGCAATACTTGGTGGCAAAGCACTTTGAAAAGATCTCAAGGATTAAGTTGTGGACAGGCACAAGTCAGGAGATGGATACAAAAAATGGGTAAAGGGTTTTTAATTCAATAGGAGCACAGGATTGAAAACTGTCAACGAGTTTAGAAGTCTTTAATTAAGAAGTGCAAAGTATGTGATACTACTAGGACTCTTCCCTGATCAGGTTATCCCTCCAAACAGGCCTCTGAAGCAGAAACAGGGATTTATGCTAAAGAGTGGTCATTGTGTGCATGTGGCATCAATTTCAAGTGCTCCACAAATGTGGCTTATACAGGAGGCTTGCAAGGGAAAAACTTACTCCGCAAAAAAGGCCACATTAAGTCTCGATTGAGCTTTGCCAAAAAGCACATTTGCCAAGTGGAAAAAGGTTTTATGGTGAGATGAGACCAAAATCAAAGTATCTGGCCACAGCACCGAACAGTACATCTGGCAGAAAGCCAATAGCTGTCCATTCAAAGAACACAATACCTACAGTAAAGCATGGTGGTGGCAGCATCCGGCTGTTGGCGTGTTTCCCTGCAGCAGGGACTGAGGTACGTGTCAGGATAGAAGGAAAAATGGATGAGGCAAAATACCATGAAATTCTTGAGAAAAACGTGTTGCCTTCTGCTAGACAGTTGTCACTGGTATAAGGGTTCACTTTCCAGCATAACACTGACCCAAAGTACAGAAAATTGAGGACACAGTGGCTGAAGGAGCAAAAGGAGAATGTCCTTGCGTAGCCTTAAGTCAAAGCCAAGACTTAAACCTTATTGAAAATTGCATAAAGATTGCAGTCCACCGACAGTTACCATCCAATTTGACTGAGTTTAAAGGAGAATGGGCAAATACTGCTCAGTCTAGATGGGCAGAGTTGGTAAAGAAGTATTCCAACAGACTGAAGGCAGTAATTACAGCAAAAGGTGGTTCTACAAAGCACTGACACAGGGGGTGGTCCTTTATCCATCTCACAAAAGTTATTTTCTGAACTGTTGCTGTCATATCTTTGACCTGAATAAGTCATATTGAGTAACTACAGCTGGAAATTGTTATATATGTCTTCATTTCAGGCTGCAAAGCAATAAAATTGGATTATTTTAAAATTAGACTATCATTTCTATAACCTCTGTAGAACAAGAGCAACTATTCTTCTTTGCAAAGAGTCAGCTGCAGGTTTTAATTCCAGCTAAACGAGAGCCTATATCATGTGCATAATCAGTTTCTGGAAGACTGAGACCAGCTGGTTAAGCAAGTGAAATCAGCTGGGCTGAACCTGCAGCCACAGCAGTCCTTTGTGTTTAAGACTGGTGACTCCCAGGGCTAGAATGTCCTAGCAGTGTGTTACTCTCCTTTACTGTGAAACTTAATTGTCTGTGTTTACTAGTGTGAGGAACATGTTTTCTTTGTGGACTACAAAGCACTCGCGTACGTCTCTCTGGATAAGAGCATCTGCTAAATGCCATAAAAGTAAATGTAAGACACAAATCAAGCAATTTTCTTACTTTCAGGGATTAGCTGGATCAACAGAAGGAATCCTCCACCTATACAAAGGAATGCTGAGAGAAGTAGTCTTCGTGGACAGCTTCTCAGAAGCAAGGTGGCCACAATATATGCAGGCACTTCAGTAACAGCCGATAAAAAGCAATTCAGGAATGGATTGCCAATGAGATTGGATGTATTCAAAGACAATCCAAAATATCCAATATTGATGGCCATCCTAAGAAGACAGAAACAATGGGAATATTTAACAAATATGTATGTTTCTTGAGGCTCCTACAGGCACACACACACACACACACACACACACACACACACACACATACACAAACATGCACACACTACAGATTTCCATAATCCAACTTTGAGGGCCCTCAAAAATATGTGATACTTACCACAACAGTAAGCACATGAAGGTAGTACAACGTATATTGCTGGTCTTTACAACATCGATCAAGTTGTATTTTTTAGTAAATGGAAGCATCTTGTTGGCCTGAGGGTGAGAGAGAAATGTTTAGTTTGTCAATATTTTACTCCCCACAATATAGAGGAAGGTCTACGATGGAGTTTCCCAACACTGGTCCTGGAAAGAAGACAAACACAGTACTGGTCTAATTCTGGTTCCCCGCTGGTGGAATGAGCTGTCAAAGCAGACCAGAATAGCAGAATCCCTCTCCATCTTCCAAAACCTCCTGAACTTTAGAGAGTCTCCTCTCCTGATGCACTGTCTATATTCTTGCCCTATTACTGACATAAAGATTTTAGCACTTAGCACTGTTTCTGGTTCTCACACTGTCCTGAAACTTAAAATTGTAAGTCGCTTTGGATTAAAAGCATCTGCCAAATAAATATATTAGCATGCAATGGAATGAAAGCCCACTGCACTGCACATTTTAATGCTCTTCCTGAACCCACTACAACTTTATTTTTTATGAGCTGGTTGGATCAGGTGTGATGGGAGTAAGCAAACCACTAAAATTTGTAGGGCAGTATGCCTCCACGACCAAGGCTGGGGAACGTTGTCATAGACCTTCACTTTGACTGTTCTTTAATTTAACGGTTCTGTAAAGCAATTCCTGCTCCTAAAATGGAAACAAAAATCAACAAATGTGGCCATTAACCAAAGGGGTCCAACCTCTGACACCTTGAAGATGATGTCAGGAGCTGTGACTTTGTTCTTCTTAGCAGCATTTCTCACTATGACCTCGGCCTCTTTTACTCTCCCCTGAGAGATCAGCCATCGCGGAGACTCTGGAATGAACCTGTGGAATAGCAAGGTTTAGAATACTGCTAGGATGGCATTCTCATATTCTCGCTTCTTGTATGTGTCTGTTAAAGCTAGTTTTTACATAACTCATGTTGTTCTGCACTTTAACACTTTTTCAACAGCCGACAAAACAAAAAACAGTCATCAAAAAAGTCAACAAAATTAAAATACCCTTCATCCAGAGAAAGCACTATGAGTGTTTCCGAAATCGTGCACTTACGTGAGTGCACTGGAATGTAGTGCATAGTACGCACTGAGCACTTCCTCCTGTAGTGCACACTGCCGTGGGTAAGTGTTGTCCAAAATGAAACACTGACGTTTTGCACTTAGCAGAAGTGACAGACTAACATTTGCTTGCGATTCTCCATCCCACCAAAATATTGGCAGGTTATACCGCAGTATACATCAATAAAATAATTTTATTAACGTTACTATATTTATACAAACCAGTTGCCTCCACTTGGGCTTGCATTTCACTGTTAGCCGCCATTATTCAACTCCGAAAACTTGTGGAAAGTGCCTCCCCTTCCACTAGTGTTCAAAATGGCGTCCGTTTAGTGCGAGTAGTGTTCATCGTTTCGCACTGCGTTTTTTGGCCATTGTTAGTGCACCATCTGGCTGCACTAACAAGTTTTAGCTTGGTTGTCAGTGTGAACGGACTATGCACTAAAATCACGCACTAAAAATGTGCAAGTGCGCGATTTCGGACACACCCTATGATTTGATGTAACAGCACATGCTACAGCCCCCACGAGAGAAATTATCAAAAATGCCTGAATCTTGTCCTGGAGGATTGGTGTCTAGTGCGGTTTGGTAGCTCTCCCTCTCATGCATACTCTCAAAATCTAAACCTAGTAAATAACAGATTTGTTGAATCAGTTGTGTTTGAGCAGTAAAATCACCGAACTGTGTAGGACACTGTCCCTCCAGGACTGGATCCAGGCACTCCTTCACTAGCTTCTTCCATTAAGTTGATATTTTACCTCATCCACCCCAGGTTTAACATCAACTGAATCAGAGACAGATAAAACCCTAAATTATAGTGCTGTGTGCCTCTAGGACAGGCTCAATCCAATTCAGTAGATCTTTGGCCTCGTTCAAACCTGGAGGTGGTCAGGGATGCACATGGTCACATAACATTTGTTGTGTGAACACATCCTAACATACACCCGCAGAAAGGGAAAAAGTAGCTGTGTAACTTGCTTGCTATAATAAAAAAAATTACACCTTGGAATGATTTTTTTTTCTCAGTTCTGCCACTTACCACCATAATGGTATATACACCAGTGTTAGCCCTGAAAGGACCCTGAGAAGAGTTCGCCAGTCCCTGATTGCGAAGGCAATCCATGGCAACACCATGTACCCGACACAGTAATGCAGAAAGGCACCTAAAGTGGTGAAGAGAACTCGCATGGAGGTACTAAGCACTTCAGTACCTGTGAAAATAATGACAGGAAAAAAATGCTTTGCCACTGGTTGAGGTTTCTGTAACCCTGCATGAACGTGTTGTAAGTGGTTTTATAGAGTTATTTTATAACTGAAAATATATACACTGTCAAACCACTTCACCAACCACATACATACATTCATTATCCATTTTATCACTGTAGTTTACAATTACAGACTGCAGTCCATTTGTATCATTCGTTAGCCCCATTTACCCCACTCTTTACATGGAAAGAGCTGGTGAGCTGGTTTTATTGGTTGGTAGATAATTCTCAGCACAACAGTGACACTGATATGGTAATAATAATAATTACACATGATTGGTTCTGTGATCCTGACCATTAATTAACAGGGTGAAGGGGGCCAAAAATGATGAGAACAAATGCTGTGAAGCAAAAGAGGAAACATGGAAGGCTGCTTACCGAGAACAAATGCTGTGATGTACAAGGACACCTGGAAGGCTCCCACAAAGAAATACAGGATACAGAAAACCAGCCAGGACTGAGAAAACGACTGTGCAAAGATGACGAGTGACTCTACAGCGAGAGATGCGAACAGAACCTTCTTTCTCCCAAACCTTGAACAAAAAATATTCGATTAGTGGTGCAGATAGAATAAGTCAGTCACTCATGAATGTAGCTTGCTGTAGTCTTTGAAAACTTTGTATGTTGCTTGACTTTCAAGAGTCATGAGTAAGTTCACACCATTCAGTAGTAATCAATGACCTTCTCCCTACATCACTTTCTTTTAAACATCACTTCATGTTTTTTTACACCAGATGGCGATATTTAGACATCAGAAAGCCTTTGGTGGCATTGGCAGCGAGCGCATTGTGCTGTTTCCATGACGACTAATAATTTGCATTTAAACTGTCAAAGAGACCATTAAAGCACAAGTGTTTTCTTTAGCGAATTCATTAGCATGCAAGTGTGTCAAATAAGTAGACGTTACCTGTCAGAGAGCTGGCCTGAGACGAGGGAGCCAAACAAGTAACCCATGTACAACGTCGAGGAAGCAAATGGAACTCTCCACTCTCTTTCACACACCAAGTCCCACTACAGACAAAACACAGAGTTCATACTCTCTAACTTTAAGATCACGTTATTTAGTCAGAAAACTACAGTTGTATGCCAAAGTTTGGGCACCCTTGGTAACATTACGCTTTGTGCACATACTCTGTATATTTTATTGCAGAAGTAATGCTTATTTGCAGAATTTAACATATGGGGAAAAAAAAGATCAATTCTGGCACATTTTATTTATCTATTGTATTGATTTTTACCATCCAGCACGTTAAACTAAGCAAAGAAACAGAAACGGATCTCTACAAATTTGCATATGCAAGTTTATTTCCTGTTGGGAATGGGTGGGGTAAGTTGGGGGTGGGGGATTGCTCAGACATTTGCATATGATTGCATATATACCACATTCATTTAGGCTACTGGCCATATTACTATTAACCCCATTTCAGTTAAAAGTAGTCTGCAGTTTCTTTTACTGCATGAGTCACAATAGTGGTGTTATTGTGCCATTATGGCATTTTCTAATGGGAGACAATAAACTTGTTGTTATTATATACGACAACAAGTGCACATTTTTAATTCTCAGTAAGTCACCGGTTCTGACCCTGCGAGATGGACATTTAGGCACTTTTTTGTCATCCAGCACACCTGATTCAGCTCATAAATTTCTTAACAAGTTCCTCATGGGTTATGTAACATGCAAAACCCCGGCACTAAGACCTACCTAAAGTTAACAGTATCCGGTTATATCAATACCATTTTGTTGCCTGCTGCACCTGTGTAAATATTTTATTACGAATGAAGCTGTAGATTCAGTCCTAAAAAACAAAAACTTCAGAATGGTGTTACATTAACATACAATACATTTAATTATATAATTTTGATTCTACTGTGAGAATCTATTTCAGAGATTTTGTCACAATCGTGACAAAACTTTCTCTCAGAAGGAACCACATATTTATCTCGTTTAAGTCTAATGTAAATTTGGCCCAGTCCTTATTTCATTGCTGTGGTAAACCCTGCCATTTCCTGTGGGGTTAATAAAGTTTGGTTCTTGTAAAAGGATCTACATAACATTGTATGCAAATTTACCATTGTGTACATCACTGAGTGGAATTAAATGTCTAATATAGGAGGATCAGTGCAAAAAGTATGCATTAGACAGACTGATGGACATGAAGGTCATAGAATAGCTTTCAATGTTCCTTAGTGCTCTAAAGCATGCACTCACCTCAGACACAATAGTAGAATGGTAGATTTCTGTACTGTACTTCCATCCTTCCACACACCGCTCTTTGGCAACATCTGTGAGGTTTACAGTCCCAAAGTTGAACCCTTCCTTAGCAAAATGTCGAATTGCATCCAAACTGTATCTCCAGCACTTGCTTGGTTCCAGCTTTCCATTTACCTCCTCAATGGGAATGCTGGCCTTGGTCCATTCTACACTCAGATTCCCATCGAGGACCTGGCAGTGGTGCGAAGGGGAGGCGCCAGCAAACACAATGTAGAAGCTATGGAAGCCCGTGGAGATGTAGATGGCGTTCAGAAGCAGGAAGATAATCATGAAGAATGGGCCTTTTTGTCCGAGAAAAGCTGTGTCCTCCTCGTAATCTCCCATTGTGGTGGCAAATATAGCAGTGTGGGTAAAAACGAAGGGCTTGATAGTTATGTCTCCTATGGTGAGTTACACAACCAGGCAGGACTCCAAAGCTCCACCTTTAGGACTTGTAGGTCTTGAGGCTTTCTCCAACCTTCTCAGACCATGGACTTGAAAGCTGTGAGGCCCTCAAGGAGTGTTGTTTACCTTTTTCGAGGCGGCCTCTTTTAAGGAGCAAAGTCTTACCCACGTCTTCTGAACAGAAAAAAAGTCACTGATGAAGGTCTCTGGCACATTATTCACATGCATAGAAAACAAAGAATGGCAGACTCCTTCTTGAACTGACTAACCTTTAAACTGAAGTTTATGAAAGTCTGCACCTTAACACGGCAACGTTTTCCAGCAGCATTCTTTGTGACACAAAGACCCAAAAGAATTACACGTGCCTGTAATGTGAATGGCTTTAGTGGCATTAAACTCCACAGCACACACTCGAATGGCAGGGGAGCTTACCACTACACTGTGGAGCTCAGATTAGCGATGGTTTGTCCAAGCAGTTCACTTTTTTACCCCTGAAAAAAAACCCATCCCGTTCAGTGGATTACATTAGAGAAAACAAATCCGTATTTTTTTATTTTAGAGCACTGCAGTATTTTGTCAAATATATGGGGCATTAGTTTAGGGAAAAAAAGAGACAAGGGCAGTACTTTTTTACTTACCTAGTCAGAGCATTAAACTATGTTTTGCTTTAGAGTCTGCCTCAATAGCTATGTGATTCCATTTAAGGGGCGCATTAAAAGTGTAACTCTTAAAATTTCACTTTATTTTTTCAAAGGAACATACAGTAACAATACTTAATTGTAAAAGGTTTCTTTGCTAACAGAGGCTTAAATGAAAATGAGTTGGGTTTTTTTTTTTTACCTAGAATGAGCAAATAAACCAATAAGGAGCAATCATGCTAATAGAACAAGGACACTAAAAACAAAAAAAAACAAAAAAAAACTTTTAGTCTATAAGTTTGGTAACAGGGTTGAACCTTTAGCCACAATATACCTTAAAATGAAGAAAAAACTAATAAGAAAACAGTTTTCTTCAGCAAATTCAGTGGTTGAATGTTAAGGTACATTTTTCATAATCTACAATCAGTCGTTCATGAAGGAAGAAGGTTCAAGCAAGAGAGGTAAAATGGATTCGTATAAGTGCAAAAGTACACTCTTAGAAGTTTTTAAGATCACTGTAGTTCAAGTGAAGTTATAGTGAGCTTGTTTTCTAATTTATGCTGTAGATAAGTTTTATTTTATTGTTTTATATAACATTGTAAGAAATGTATGTGAAATATGCAAATCGATTGTGTTTAAATGTATTTAACCTTTATTTTATATTTATATTTGTGTATGTATTATGTAAAGATGGCAAATTTGGTATAAGAGCATGACAGTGCTATGATGTGTGAATTAATATTCCTAACTGAGATAGAATAAGAGCAGTGTGAAGGCTTTTCTCTCTCTCTCTCTCTCTCTCTTTGCGTGCAAGTCACTCAGCAGTTTAGGCCACAAAGACATCTCTGATATGTTTGAGTGTATTTAATCCTGATGGGTCTTTTAGACCTGCAGAGCTGAAACTAAACCTGGTGAAATGGTGCTTATCCACTATTTTGTCCAACCAACTTCCCATCAACCTCAGATCTGCATTGACAGTAGTTTAAAAAAAAAACTGCACTATTTTTATCCATCTTTTTTATTTCTGCATTTCTAATCCACATTCATTCTGCTTTTATTTATTTTTTATGATTTGGGATTATTTTTTTACTCACTACTATTTTTATGCTTATTATGTTTATTCTATTCCTGTATAGCAGATTGAATTACAGCCCCCCTTTATTTTGGACCGGTGGTAATATCGGTGGAAAACAAATGGCACCTCAAATGCCGAATCACTCAAATATAGACTCAAAACAGAAAAAAAAAAATCTGTGCCTCCCACAAAAACTCATCAAGAACTGTCATAACATTTACATTTGCAGCACACTCACGTGCACATTTGTTCAGCATGGAAACTGACACACATACACACTTACTTAAAACAGACATAACACTCACATTACTGACTCTTCCACCATCAAAACAACGTTGAATGAATGCTGCCTGCTGTCAAGATTGCAAGTAGGGGATAGAATATCAAAATGTCAATCGTGACTAAGACTAACAAGTATTGTTAGCCACCTTACAACATTATAGTCACCAACTAACAGACCCAAAAAATGAAAAGGAAGGCAGACATACACAAAACCATGACTGACCAATCTTTCTGCTAGCAAAACACTGTCTGTTGAAATTCTCTTCTCCACACAGAATACATTCTTCTGACTTGCCCTAATACTGAGAATGCTTGTCCAGATGTCTGTACAGTTAATTTTGAAGCTTTCATCACTGAGAATCTCTCCACAAAACTCCTACATATATTCTGTATTGCGAATGACATTGGTGAAGTCAACATCAATAAACTCTTCTTTTGCTTCGACACCATACACCTAATCAACAGCAAGGGACTCAAAGTTATGTTGGCACAGATTTGGCTTGGTGGTGTCTGGTGATATCAGGAGATACATTGGGATGCAGTCGCTCTCACAGATACTGGCGGGAACAGAGTACAACATTGCTTTTGAAACTGTGCATCAATACATCAGTCCATGTGGTTTTGACTTGGTTTGATAGACAATCCAGGGTTTATTTCAGTACAGTCGTGATATATTCAACAAAGTGTATTGAATATTGTATATTGAAAATAACTAATTATTCTCAAATTAATTTGAATGAAATTGAAATTAAGAAAAATGATGATGACAGCTGGAAGGTGGTGTAGGGGATGATGATGTATGACATGTGTGTTCTGGAAAGGGTTGTTTAAAACTACAAACCATGCAGATACATCAGAAATCCACAAAGCATTGTCACATGTCCACAATACACATTGTCAGATTTTTGCATTGCGACATCATGATATTTTGATAGATGGTTACTCTCCTAGTTTCAACTGAACAACTCTTGAGTTACCTCAACTGGTAGCTCAGAGAAGGATCACAGCATGAGGGAGAGAGAAAACAAACCCTTTACACAGCTCTTATTCTATTTCCATAAGGAAAATTAATTCTCAAATCATAGCATTGTCATGCATTTTACTCTACCAATTGTCCCAATAAAGTGAATATGTGACCTATTTTGGGTCGCAACCTTTTAATACTTATATTGCTGCATAACTTACTTGCTTGCCTTTGGTTTGTGTTCTTGAAGAGGTGAAGACGGTCTTATGTTCTGTGTGAGCCTGTATGAAGTTTGTCTCCTGTGGTACTTTACACTTATATAACAGTTCAACACTGATTGATGACAAAGCAAATTGACCTGCTGAGAGTAATCATCGCGTAAGGAGCTGCGATGAGATTACACGAAGCATACACCCGCCCTGAATAGCATAACAAAAGAGCTAATCAGAGCATCATGGAATGAAGAATCACTTTAAAATCAATCTTTTAGCCATTTGAGGGATACTCTTAAAGGCTAAAGTGTCTCTGTTGCGTTAATTATCCAAATTTTCTTTGGAATAAAAGTATGGCTGTAAAGGTATTTTTCTCATTTTACCTGGACCGTTATAACATGGATTATACACTTTTTCTCACAGAAATAAATTAATTATTTGAGCGATAAAGTGATTTAACAGTGTACGTTGAAATGCTAGAAATGTTTGGGGAGGCAACAGAAAAGAGCACATGCTGTTTTAATTTTTCTACATCATCTGAACGCAGCCGCTGACCATCACATTGTATGAAACTTTCATGATGAATGGACAAATAGAAATGATCCAAAATGACTTGGAAGAAAATGTTTTAAAGTGTTTGGTGCAATGGGGATTGGTTTAAAGGACTTTTCTTATTTCTAACACAGCTGCCTACATGTATTAGTAATTTGAAGAAGTCTAAGTCATCATAAATATGCTTTAACAGGTCATTAAAAACATTTGGGGTTTTTTTGTCTTTTAATTTTTGCCTAACATCAACCTTAATTTGCAATCTGTGGAACAAAAATAGAGTGAGTTCAGGAAAGGTAATACAAACATCATAAACTATTTTCTACATTTCTATGCTGAAATATGTGGCTACTTAATTTCCTACAACATGCTGCATCTTAAAAGGAATCGCTCTCATATTTCAGCTGAGATGTAGTGAACGCTGGTTATGGTGAATTTGAATGCTTCAGCATTGCTATTGTTTGTATTGCCCTTTATACTACATTACCACAACCTGGTGGATGACAGTACTGTGTAAAAGTCTTGTGCCACCCCTCATGTCTTTATATTTTGCTTTGAATCACCTTGCCAGTACCAAAATACTATTTTACCATTAACTTACAATGAGCTTTCTGGATGCAATTATTTAACAGAAGGCAGCCACACACACAATGATGATGTCACATAAATGACAGAAAAATGCATTTAAAAATGACATAAATCAATCAGCTTAATCTTTTGTCACTCATGGGATGTAGAATAACGGCTGGCATGTAGAATAAAAGTCAATTTTCTAATATCTAGCACATGTGGTATCAGGAAGATGCCCATTGTGGCATAAGGTTCCTCCCTCATATTTCCTTTTTTGATCAAATGCAGAACTAATCATTTGATGGGCTTATCAGTCAAGATAATTTCAGCGCATTTACTGAATAGTTATGCTCTTCTTCACAAATCCCATCTGAATGGCTTTTAGCATTTATTCCCCCCAAGAGTGGCCCAAAAGTTTGGGGCATACTGCCCAAAAATGATTTACTCACTTTCCACAACAGTTTCCTGAATTCCTGAATTTTTCGCAGGCTTGCTTACTTTAGCATTATGTGCTTGCTCTAGAAATCATTAGCAGTGCTAAGAAGTTTGAAAGTAATTAGATATTTATAATGAGTTTGCATAGTTTGTAAATGTAGTCATAAACTAATAAATGTATTAAGGCTTTTAATTTGAACCTGAATTAGGTTACTTGGTGTTATGCTTCTTTTTTTAATAATCTTTTTGGAGAAGTGCCCCCAATTTTCTCAACTCACTAGGCAGATCTCCCTCAATCACACAATGCTAACAACACTGTCAGGGTGGGGGCAAATTTATCAGTTTGACGTGAAACTCGGACACAATGTCACTGGATGGCTCAACACGCTTGGAGGAGAACTCTAACTGCCGATTCTGTTACGTCAGCTAAGAGTCACCCATATTGACTAACATCACACTGAGTGATGGAGTGAGAGAGAGGGCCATCCTACCCAGGCAGAGAGACTCCACTATTGGACTCCTGGTTACAGATGGCTGTGGCAACACTGGGAAACCTCCCAGTGACCTCCCAGTGAAAGCGTCAATGCTTGGACAACAACGATGCAAATCAGGAGCTGTATACCTCTGAGAAATAACACAATATTTGTAGTGTGGTTTGACATAAATATGCTTTTTACAATTTTGCTTTAATGTCCGTAAACGGACATTGTTCTTGTCCATTTCCATTTTCTTTCAACACAGAATGAATATACAGACACACAGACACAGACACAGACACACACACACACACACACACACATGGCTTGGGACCAGTAACATTATATATGTATAAGTATGTATATTCCGTACAT
>JBBIGA010000022.1:2889197-2900566 GCA_037576975.1 Alestes dentex | reverse complement strand
CACACACATACATACACACACACACACACACACACACACATACCACTTTACAAGAATCCTCAAACATCCAAGAATGCACCAGAAGAAGAGATCTGAGAAATGAATCCAGTGCTTGGCTTTGGTGCTTGAATCCTTCAAGACCTTTGCTCCACTTTACTGTGTTGTGCTGCTGCCCCCTGGAGACTAGAGGATGTTTAAACTGAAATCTGCAAATGCATGAGCTCATCAACACTCATGACTGTTGCACATATATAACCAACTATAATCTGTAACTTGTATTTATCAATCAGTCTTTGGCACAAGGCATAAATAGTGGAGAAACAGCTTACCCATAACTTGTGTATAATTTTTTTATAGTTGATTCCTGAAAAATCTGTGAAAGAATGTCCAGTTTCTTCACACGATAAAAAGAAAGGATCCAGAGTATGTAGCTGTTAGTTATTTGATTTCAGCTATTTTATCCCTTCAAAAGTGACCATGTCTTATATATTATAGTTTTTATCAACAAAGCTTGGGTGTATTTCGTGCCTTTCGGGTGTTATTTGGGACCCTGACAGTAATGTTGGAGGCTGATGGACTTTGCTTCTCACCAACCCTGCCATTAACATCTGAACAAAGCCTGTTTCACCCACCAGCAGGTAATTTGTAATTGCAGTTATTTTTTAAAATAAGTATTAGGTTAATTTTTTTAATCATTAATTGAATTAATTAATGGATGGCTATTTTGGCTTCACAATGGCAGTGACCGTATCTGCTCAGCTCTTAAGGTGTGGTGTGAGATGATTAGAATTTTTTTCACTCATCATCTTGGTTTTATTGGATCAGGTAGTAAGAAAGCAACCCCCAACCCACCCATCCACCCCCATTCTTTTTTAAAATGCTTCTAAATATTCTTTCTATTTCTTGTATAGTAATTTGTAACACAAAGGGCATGGAATGGTTTATTATTGTTAAGTTAAGGTACTTTTCAAAAACTCTTTTTCCAAATAATCAGTAGGTTATTCAACATAATCAATAGTGGGAGCTCAGAAACAAACCCCATGAAGCTCTTTAACACCAATGACTGCACCACAGTTTAAAGCCATTTCAAATCAGTTGAAACAAACTCCCACTCCTTTACAATGACCAGTTCAATACCTTTTAGGTTTTGCCTTCTCAAGTCTTAAGGACCAATGGTGGGTGCCAGCAAAGTGTTGCCTTTGAAGCATGGTTACTGATGCAGTTAGGCATTCACAAGTTATTGATCAAAGACAGGTTGTTAGTACTGTGTGATGTTGCACTGGTTTAGGTTATTTACACTAGTTTGCAATAATTTTACTATATATTGTACACAAAAAAAAATCTGAAAACAAGATATACACTTGCTATCCCATTAAAAAGGACCTTTATGTCCAAAAGTATGTGAACACATGACCTTCACACCAGTATCAGCTAGCTGGACATCCCATTTCAAGAACTTGGACAAAACCTTTAGAGTGACTCCGCTGTATGAGTTTGTGGTCTACTGATTTGTGGTTATTATGAGTGGCCTCAAGACTCTCTGGGTATAGAGACTCTATGTGTCTCTATGTCTTCTCCTAACTAAAGGGAAAATTAATTCATTGGCATGTGGCTTGCGACTTGAGTTGTCACACAATATAATCTGTTTAAAATACTGCATTATCTATGCACCTGTAGGATCACTGTAAAATGAGGAATATTTACTCATTAAAGGCGTGCTGCTCTTCATATGGCACAATTAAAACATGTTCAAATAACAAACTGTAACAGTAGTCACAGTACACATACTTCTTTATGTTTACATTTATGCTTTAAAAAACTGTCATTTAAACTGTCCAACATCATTAACATCATTCAGGATCTGGCTGTTTTCTTAGCTGTGGCTGTCAGATGGTGCCTTGCTGTGTATTTTTATTTCTTCACCTGTTTGTTGCTCAGCCTCACTGCTGTGTGCTGAAACACGCTTCTTGTCACATGTGACCTGTAGTAAGAGGACCAGGCTGGAAAAATTCAGTCCCACTGCCACTTTGATCCAGTGAGATATAGCAACATCCGTGTTATTACTGTCCTGCTGCGTCTAGCCTGGTCACTGTCCAGCTGTGTCCAGCTGTCCAGACAAAGCAAACATGAGTGAAATCCTTTGAGGTTGCTTTGAGACCAAAACAAAACGAAAGTGGTTGTCTCACTGTGCTGATCATTAAAGGAATACTCCAGCCTAGTCTCTGTCTGCTGCATGTTATTATACTGTTTTTAGGGCATTTCCTTGTGCTCAGAAGCTTGTGCTCAGAAACTCCCTAAAATTCACTTATAACAGAGACCAATAGGCAGTGTTATTCTGTGAATAAATGTTGAAATTCTAGCCTAAATAACCAAAAAACTAATGTTACTCTGTATTAAGCCAAATAAATTTCACCTTTCGAGTCATGGGAAATTCAGTATTTGATGTATTTTTTTTTTGCATTAAAAATCAGAAGAGCCCATGCCTTTGCCACCCTTTTTTGCCGCCCTTCCTCAATTGCTGCTCTAGATAACTGAATAGTCCTACATGGACAAACAGGCACTATTGAAATTAATGGGGTCTATAATGCTATTGCTTAATTCATGGTCATATTTTACCTCCATGTTCACAAAAGACTGCTACAGAGCCCACTTAATGGGAGGTCTATACATTCTTTCTGGGTTGCTTGGCCTCCTGCTTCCAGAGAGGCCCTGGTTCTATTAATCACATGCAGGCAGTTCATGGGGAACCCTTATGCTGCAAGAGTACTGAACCCTCTTTAGACCTGTTAAGCCTTATCAAGTCTTGATGAATCTTTTTTTTTTAATATAACATTTCTGATCATTATTGAGTAATGAGACTTTTGGCCATTTCATTTTCAGTTATATATTACACATTAACAAGAGTTAACCTTTAAGTTAAATTTTACTTTCAGGTGTTAAAAGAGACCGCAAAAATCTGAAGAGGGACACATGTTCCTAATTATAAGGACAAACTCAGAGCTGAAATATCAAAATGTGACGATTACTGTGTTTTTAGTGTTACTGCCTGATTTATTAGTTCTTCACTGGTTTATGAATGAATGAATGAGTCAATTTTCAAGACATTTCTTTTTTCAAAAACTGTTATGAGCAAAATTAAAACTACACCATAAAGCATAGTGTATTTAAGCATTATTGCAGAGCTGTTAGTGTAGATTTATTGTTTCACAAGTTGCATCAACATAGATCAACTTAGAGAAAATGTTAGTATAACAGGTGTTGTTATAACAGGTGAGTGGGTGCATGTAGTATGTTTCACTGTATTCATTCATGTGGGTTATAGCTTTTTAAATCCAAAAACATAAACATTAACATATAAAGATAAATAGAACATAAATTAATAGTTTAACGAAATGTTTGAGCATGTGCATGTAAGTTCAGCATGATTTTCAGGGTTTAGTGTGCCTGGATCACGAATATGCATTTTTCAAACTCTGGCCTTGAGGCACAACAATAGACAATAAATGTGAGGCTATGAAACTTCACCAATTTTGGCTGACCAGAAAAATTCCATGTCAAGGAAGAGGTGTAGCTTCTACTGCTAAAGCATCACTGGCATCTGAAAATATTCTATTCCTGTCACGCTTCCCCCTTGCTCCCCAATGATGGCTGGCACGTAAACGTTGTTCCATGCTTTGACTTTAACTTTATTTCTCAAGACTTCAAACACAAAACAGGCATAGTGTCCTGAAACAAGACTCTAGTTACTAAAACAAAAAAGAGAAGGAAATCATACCACAGCATGGATGACTATAACTGACGGTGTACCCACAATGGTGCAAGACTCTAAACTCCTTTAAAAACCCACAAAACAAAAGACATGAACCAATACACAAGCACAATCACTCAACTCAAATACAAACCAGCTGTGACTATAACCTGAAACTAATCCCCAGTGAAACCTATCAACATAAATGTCCCAAAACCCAAATACTATAATAGTGGCCTCTAGCGGTCACCCATAGTACTACAAGTAGACATGACAATTCCAGAATAATAAAAAACAAGCTATTTTTCCTTTATTTTGAAATACCTACACACTAACATTCAAACCTTTGGGATTCAAAACTGTGCAATCAGTGTTTTGTTTTACAAACATAAAGCAAAGAAAGAAAGAAAGAAAGAAAGAAAGAAAGAAGTAGATTTTAAAAAAATGTAGAAAAAAGTAGATTTTTTTTTTTTTCAAAAGTGGAGATCAAATCTCATGATATAACACCTGACAGCTGTGAACAATATTTTAGATCAGGTTTAAAATATATATTTACAATTTTAAACATACTGTTTATAAATAATTCTTATAAAACTTCCTTTTGAACGTTTTTTAGGTTTCTTTGAAATGCGATATAAACACACATATACACTCACACACAAGCATGTGTTTATATGTTCCTCCCACTTAACTCTGGCCTCCATCAGACAAAACACTCTCTGAGAATATTTGTGATTTTGCCTGCTTGTGTGTGATATCATTTAAATGACAGGTTGTAAAATCAGGCACAACCCAAAGCCATCAGCACTCATTGTAAATTTCATAATAAAATGCTCCTATTACTCCTACAAAAAAACTGTCTTTAATCTGAATGTATTACTTAATTAGAAATATCCTCACAGTCTGTGCTCCTGAAGGACTTTAACTGTGGTGGTGATGGTGGACACAGTGTTTTGGCTTTGGTCCTTGTCTTCATGTTTTCGAGAGAAGCATGAGCAATTTATCCTGTGAATGAGGAAAAAATGTTTACAATTTTTAACCCCATGGCTCTGAGGACCTTTATCAGATGAGAACCTTTCAAAAAAAACCTTTAAAAGCTTCTCAGTTACATCTGTGAACTGCTTTGAGCCTGCTGCTGTGCGCTTACAGCAGACACTTGCAGGCTCACTATTTGCCAAGGTCTGGTGTTTTAATGGTAGTAGCAAGTTAACAAAGGCCTGATGAAGCTGACAGTTTAACTTTCTGCCTGAGAAAGAGACAGGATAAACTAAACAACTAGCAAGATCTGTGATCTTCGAAATAGTGAGCCTGCATCAATGTAAGACAACTATTGTAATGTATTTATGACTGCTTTTTAATGACTTATAAACATTCTACACACTAATTAACAACCTGATTATAAATCTCTTACGATCTCTTTATAAGGATAGTCTTATTTTAAAATGATACCAGAGTCTTATTAGTAATTACTTACCTATCCTTTTTTTGCATCTGTTCTATTGTCTCTGGAAGGGGCCTCCTAAAGCTTTCTGGCAGAAATAGTGTAGTCGTTGATGACAAAAGGCACAAGGTTCCCAAAATTATGTGGGGCAAGTGTTTGTTATACACACCTGTGGAGGAAATTAATAATGTATGGATTTAGGAGACTGCATGTGGAACTGGGACTCTTTCTTGCTAAAGATATGCAGAAATGTGACCACTTACTCAAATGGATCAAATAGGGGGCAATTGCACTGCCCACACGAGACACCATAGCACATGACCCCACTGCCGTGTTCCTCAGCACTGTTGGGTACAGTTCCCCAGTGTAGGCGAACATCAGGGAAGTTCCTATAGCTACTCCAAATTTCCCCACCATTTCAAGAGCAACAGACAAAGAGGGGAGGCCTGTAGAAAAACATATTCAGTTCATGTCAGCCTGATATAGTGACAGACTTGGCTTTAAGCAGCCTATCCATGCTCCACCGACAAATGTGCTTACTCATAATTACTGTTTTGAGTATACACATCCTTTACATATATTAATTTAGATTATTCGATTATTATTCATTTTAATTGTTTTTTATTTTGTACATGTGTGCAAGGACATGTTGTTAGGATTGTATTAGTAATCAAGTAATTAAGCTATTATTGTGATGATTAATTGAGTACTCGGTTTATGACAGCAAACATTTCATTACACTTGCATTAAATCTGGAACTACTAATATACATGCATTTGCGAGATCCTGCTGGTGTTTTTTGTCATTTCCAGCATTTTTCACAATACATGTCTTTGCTAGGTGATTACAGAAAACCTTACAAATATTTTTTACACAGGAAGTTTTACAGATAAATATTTTTACATATGTGGTTTACAGATAAATATTTTTACATATGTAGTTTTGTATCGAGTAACATTTGGTTAAGCAAATTATATATTATCAACTTAAAAATCCTGAAATGTGCATATGTTTAAAAAGCAAACTAACTTTTGGATGTCTGAAAAAGGATTTTACAGAACAGAATTCTGAAATTTCATTTTTTAAATTACGTGATCAAGAAAAGTGTTCACTGTAAATATGAAACATTTTCAGGTCATCATTAGTACAATATAGCATTATAATGTGTTTTTGAGAAAAAACAGTGAGATATCTGATAACATGATACATTTGTGTGAATGTTGTCATAAACACAAATAATGGATATTCTTGATTCTGCAGAAAGTTGGTTTTTCATTAAGCTCTTTTCCAGCAGTGTAGATCCACTTCTGACTTGGAAGCCCTTTAAGGAGTGGGTCACATTTTGACAAGTTTGAGAACTGAAGTTTGGGTATTTTCCATGGTAAAAATGAAGGGGGAGAGAATGCATCTGCTTTGCTTGCTTTTTATAAATGAACTTTTGAGGTCATTACATTTTGCATTTTAATGTTGCCTGCATGTAGCGACCTCAAACAGGATGAAAAACAGACAACAATTGTGTTCAAGATGATGTCTAACCTTACAAGACTTGCTATGATAGAACATATTGCTGTGGGGAGCTTGCATAGGTCAATTAAGTTCCATAAATCAATATGTTCTTACTTGCTGGTACTAACTGGACGAAGTATAGCACTCCTCCTCCTAGGAGCATGCTGAGTGAGCAGGAAAGCCTCCTTGGTAAGTAGCGCAGAAAAAGCCAACTGGTTATATAGGCGGGTACCTCAATGGCAGCTGAGATGAAACAATTTACAAATGGATCTCCGTGGAGGCGAGATGTGTTTAAAGACAACCCAAAATATCCCATGCTGAGGGTCAACCTTAACAGGGGAAGCACAGCAGTGAATAGCAGTGAAGTGTTATGTAATGAATGATACTATCAATATCAATCATATGACATTTCAAGACACTTGAGGTTCTCACCATACTAGAAACAATATCAAAGTAGTCTGCCGAATGTTACTAGTCCTCATAAGGTCTAAAATGTTACTCTTTTCTTCTGGTTTAGCGTTTTTCTCTTCTTCCTATAAAGCACAAAGTTGTTAACAACTTTCACAATCACTGCATAAGAGATGCGAAGCGCTTTTATATTTACAGTATTTACCCCAATCGCCTTGAAGATGATGTCAGGAGCCATGACTTTGTTCTTCTTAGCAGCGTTTCTCATTATGGCCTCGGCCTCTTCCACTCTCCCCTGAGAGATCAGCCATCGCGGAGACTCTGGAATGAACCTGTGATGTGCGTTGACATCCAGAATGTTTTTATCCATTACAAATAGTGTGAAAAAAGCAATTAAAAAGTAAAGAGTAAACATATCTCAGAAACACCTTGTATCAGATGTAAATATATACAGTTAGAGCACTTCCATTTTAAATTCTCTTCTAATTTAATTCAGTGTTTCATGATGAATTAATGATTTATAAACATAAACATTGGCCCTTTGCGGATTAGGCTGGTGACCCCTGTTGTAATCTGTTAATGAAAAGCAAGATGTTTCATGTCATTAGACATCAGTTTTGTTTGTCTATGTATATTTCTTTATTACACAGAATATTTTTCTTATTTTATTTTTAGTCTATTTGTTATTATATTTTCTTTTCTTTTCCTATCTCTCTTTAAGTAATCCTAGGTTATCTATTTTGGAAATTTGCACAGCCTTAGGTGTGATTTGGGGTACATTTCACTGCACCTTGCACTTGTATAACTGTATATGTGACAAACAGAATCTTGAATTCAATCTTGAATTGAACTCACCACCAGAGGGGGATGTAGATAAGACCCGGTACAGACAGAGCAACTAGAAGCATCCTCCAGTTTCGTATTAAGAATGCTATTAGTGGCAGCAGCATGTAACCAATGGCGAAGAACAAACAGACACCAAGTGATGAGTAAAACACCCTCACAGACCCAGAAAGGATTTCTGCCCCTGTAAATGGTCAAAAACTCCAAAATAAGGCCAAGCTAATGTATCACCCAACTCTATTGTAAACTCTTGCAACTATTGAGTGTCATGCCACAACTTTTAGTGCATGATTTTTGTTTTGTGTCCTTACCTAACACAAACGCTGCCACATAGTTAGAAATCTGCCCAAGTCCAACAATGAAGAAGAGAACAGAGAATATTTCCCAAGATGGTGCAAAGACTTGAATGAAGGTGAAGAACGTTTGGACCATCATGGTAGCAAAAAGGACAGGCTTTCTTCCAAACCTTAATTTGGCAGAGTGTTTCAAACACAGTAGATCAGAATCTGAAAGAAAATACTGTACTTAAAATGAAAGACGGTGATGTTTTGTTCGGTTCTACCGGTCAGAGATCTGTCCAGAGAAGAACGATCCACACAGCACACCAATGAAGTAGACAGAGGAGGTGAAGGGTTGCTTCCACTCATCATCACAAACAAGGTCAAACTACAAATGAATCCAAGAACATCATTTTAATATAGAATAAGCTGTAAATGAAAGCTCACAGCATGATTTCCAAAAATTTCAGGCAAGATTTGAGTCCTGTTACATAAAGGAATGTTTTTTCCACTGTAGCCTGCAGGACCTGGAAGTAGAGGTTTATAATTAGGAGAGAATTAGTCAGTAAAAAGGAGGGAAATGGATATGCACTGAGGCATGAGGGGTCATGGGGCAGGCAATGAATTTAGCCACTTTGGGGCATTGCGGTACAGAGATCAAATATACTTTTGATCTCTGTACCGCCAATATGGAAAAAATGGGAAAAGAATCAACACTTTTTCAACAAGATACTGTCATTGTTAAATTTTATGTTTCTTTTTTTTTTGTTACATCTTTTAATATAGATAGTAAGCTTGTGTCTGCAATGCCCCTTTGTCTTTTTATTGATTTATTTACTTGTCATTCACCTTTTTCCCCTGCGTATGTTTTGTATTTGTTGTACTGTTTAATAAAAATGTGTAACCTAACGGTAAATTTAAATAAATATTTTGCTGCTTATGATTTAGCAAGGTGTAGATTTGAGAAGAATCTCAGAATTATTCATTTAACACACGTGGTGTTTCTTCATATGGAGTATGCCAAAAACAGACTCCAGTTCTTTGGACATAGCAAGTTTGGCTTGGGAGTCCAGTATAGTCAGTCTGCATTTGAAGCATTCTTACAGACATCACAGCTCAGCTCAGCTCCAGAGACTTAGCTTGAGGCGTTACACCGTGCATTTTCACATTCATCTTCATTTTAACTGATCCTTATAATAAAATTATTATATTATAATAGTATAAAACATAATACACCTAATTGCCTCTGTTTGTTCTCGTTAAAAAAAGCAGAAATGGGAAATAACTGTGAGAGTTCGTAGTTGGTGTTTGTTGAGTGAGGAATTCAAAAAAGTTTAACAAAGCCTTGCAGAACAGGTCAGGCAGTGACCAACCCCCAAAAACTTACAGCTACATGTGCATTCCTTTGCTGCTTTTTCTGCAACTTGACACATGTGACATGCATGCTGGAAAGTTTGACTCCTGATCCTTGATAAACAAACCTTAAAGTGGAACAGTCCATGGGTCATGTACATGCAGAGAAGACGGCTTATTGAGAAATGTCTAGTGTATCAAGCATTGTACTTAACAGTTTCTCCTACATCATTGAAAATACCACGAAAACATAAGGAACAGATAAGGAACAGATGTGGACTACCTGAGCACTGACGTACGTCACTCTGGATAAGAGCATCGGCTAAATGCCGTTAATGTAAATATAAATGCAATGGTATGACATACATTGTCAAAAAACACTCAAGTCTGTTAGTTTGAGCTTGCATAACAGTTCAGTGCAAATATGAAATTACACACGGTATGCGAAGTATTACCCCTGGCGGCTATATATAGGTAGCTCACCTTTCAAAATGCTGGCACCAAATGTTGTGGGTATTGATATAATTTGGGGTAATGTGTTTTGTCCTCTCACCTCAGTAACAATGGTGGACTGGTAAATGTCTTTGCTGTAGGTCCATCCATCCACACATTTCTCCATGTCGATTTGAGTGAGGTTTACGTCTTGTGGGTCATAGCCTTGAGCAGAAAGATTTCGTATTACATCCAGCTTGTATCTCCAGCACTTGCTCAGCTCTAGCCTTCCATTTATTTGCATTCTAGGTATGCTTGCCTCAATCCATTCCTCGCTCAGATTCATACTTGGGACCAGGCAGTGGTGGGTTGGAATATCAGCCAGGAATATCACAGAGAAAGCACTGAATCCATTTGGAACTGTGCTGGCACACAGCAAAAAGAAGACGACCTGCTGAAACGGCCCCCATTGCCCCAGGAATGCTGTGGTTTTCTCATAGTCTTCCATGATTATTCACATCTATGTTGACTTGCACTGTCTTTCTCACCTGATCCAGAATAAATACACTCACACTGCAACACAAATGATTTACAAACTCTGGTCTAGGGTCATTGGTTTGGCCATAAACTGATAGTATGCAAATTGCTGGCCAACTGACGCTGAGATCCAGCTTGCATATTAGCATTTATGCTCTGTTCTAGTTGGTGGAAAGGGATTTCTCTATCTATATTTACAGCTTAATTAATGTTCCCTTAATATTATGTGAGAGTGTCTCACATAATGACGTAATTTCAGCTTTTGTTGATTATCATACTGCAATGATAAGAGGTTGCATAATCAACACGACTTGTCTGCAAATGATTCATCTGAGACATGTTTAAAGACATGTCATCTTTTTCACCTGCTCTTGAATATTAACTTCTGTTTCAATGTCCAGCCTATCTAATGTCTGCGGTGTCTCTTTTTAAAGCCCTATAGTGAACAAAGGTCGCTTTTGCAGATGATCATGCTTTTTATAGCCTATCTATGTACCACGTAGATAGGCCAAGAATTATGTACCACATCATTCACACAGTCAGGCTATGGTGGTAACATAAACCAGCTCATGGCATAAATACATTTATATCTGCAATTTAAAACAGAAAGTTAAATGAAGTTGCAGGTTTAGAAATAGGCTATTTATGCATTGAGATGTGGCCTAAGTGTTATCTTTTGTTTGTTTATGTCAGGGGCGAGAGGTAAGGAGAGGTAAGGGGAGGACGCGCTCAGCAGTGAGATAAGGTTTAATGAGTACTGTACAAACATAGAACACACAACAGAAAACAGGACGACCCCGGCTCGACAAACAGGGACAGGACG
>JBBIGA010000022.1:2870696-2889097 GCA_037576975.1 Alestes dentex | reverse complement strand
GGTGAAAATGTGAGGTTGTGCCTTTCAGTGAGGAAGATTTTTCCCCACAGAAAACAAGCTATTGGACCTAAGTAACTCCTAGAGGGCAGTGCTTGCAAATTAAGCGCCTTTTTTGGAGTTAAGTTTGTAGCTGATATGTGAGGACAGTATTGTAAAAGTACACTTGGGAATACACAAGTGGCTAGTTTTATATGGCCCAGGTTATACCTAGACCTGGATTAAAAAGAATTTCTGATGGTGATACAGCTTTTTAGCCCAAGATAAGAAACCTAGTAAACTAGGAGAGGAAAAAGAACCAGTAAAAATACTGTTAAACTAAGTACAAATTATTTTTAGTCTACACACACTGCACTGAAGTAAATCCAGTTAAACAGAATTATTTTCCTTTTTTGAATGGAACAAGTAGTTGTTTAGGGTTCTAGAAGTACTGACTATCGTAAGCTCAAATTTCTCATAAGCTCCAATTTCTCATAAGCTCAGAAATGTATCATTATCGTGCTAAAAGCTTTATTGATTAGCCATGCTAGCATGTTTAGTCTGATTACAAAGGTGCTTGCTGCACCCTATTGTATGTTTTCTTAGGTTTACTACTATAATGCAAGAACTCGTGAATCAGCCTGGACCAAACCAGAAGGAGTAAAGGTCATCCAACAGTCAGAGCTGAACCCTATGATGACCGCTCAGGCAGGCTCTGCAGCACCAGCTGCCTCCACCAGCAGCGCAGCCTCCACTGCGATCAGTACTGCGGTCACAGTGACTCCTTCCCAGGCCTCCACTCACCCTGCCTCCCCAGAAGGCAGCCCAGAACCCAGCACTAGCCCAGTCCCTGCTGCATCCCAGCCTGTTGCCTGTGAGTACGCATACTGTTGGTAGAATCTTTGAACAATTAAATGAGACCTGGGATCTTTCTCACAAATCATGTTCTAAGTCAGTTTATTTTCCTAGCTTCACTGAACCTAACAATGTGACCATGGTTCATTTGTTTTAAGTGGTGGTCAGCACACCCTGACATTTGCGATGAGCAGCTGGTTGCATGAAACTGTGCTGTGGTTTGTTCACATGTGACTAAAATGGCCACTTTACACATTGTTGAATGAGACAGAACAGCTAATCATAAGAGGTAATTTACATACATCAGTTTAAAAAGCACAGATGCCAACAGCCCATATCATACACAACTGAATTTCCGTGTTTTGTTTTGTTTTGGGTTTTTTTTATTATTAATTTAATGTAGTACATAAACACTTATTGTTTAAACATGTAGCATTTATCTCCATGTCTGTATGGTCCATGAATTCAAATTAGTCTGCAAAACTAGCCTGTTTTGAATTCACTTCCATATTTGTCCTTTCAGCCTATAGCATTTTATTATTGCCCATTCACATTTTCATGAAGAGCAATTTAGTCTGGAAGCTTTTCTTCAATTAGGTGCATTACAGGGCTGCAAGTGAGAACCAGGGTTGTTTTAAAGACAAGAAAGAAATGTCAAATTTAAGCTATAAGAAGAGGTTGGGAAATGGTTATGTAAATATTAACTCTCACAAACATCTCAAGTGGACTCTGTTTCTTTACTCTCTAGCTCCAGTAGTATCTGAGATGCCTCCAGTGGCATCCTCTCCTCCTGCAAGTGTGGGTGTGACTCCAGTTGCAGTGGTCAGTGTTCCTACAGTCACAGCCTCAGTTACAGCTGTGCAGACAGTGCCGTTACTTCCCCAGAGCCTCCCTCCAGGCCTGCCTCATGCTGTGGCCCAGCCACCTGCTGCAATCTCAGCCTTCCCCCCAGTCATGGTGCCACCGTTCAGAGTGCCTTTACCTGGCATGCACATCCCTCTCCCAGGTACATAAATTGGACTGTTCAGAGCTCTTCCATGGCTCCATCTAAAACTTGTCGAAACTTTGATTACTTAATTAATTGAACACATTTCTGAAACAGTGAACATTTTTACTGGTACAGTATGGTTGCATGCATGAATTGTGTAATGATCAATAGATGGCAGCATTTCCCACATAGTTTATTTTTGAGCTGTGTGTTACTCATAATTCATAAACGTTTCCTATACTCTGGATGTTTATATATCAATGTCTTGGATGACTAGGTGATATGACACACTGAATGATTTTTTTTTTTTTAGGCATGTTACCAGGAATGGCCCCACCTTTAGTACCTATGATGCACCCACAGCTGGCCATCACAGCCACACCTGCGGCTCTGGCGGGAGCACTCCCACTGCCAGAATGGTCAGAGTACAAAACTGTGGATGGCAAAACATACTACTATAATAGCCGCACTCAGGAATCCACGTGGGACAAACCTGTTGAGCTAAATCAGAAAGGTACAGTAATGTGCACCTCATTTGTTCTAACAGTCAGTTTTCAAAGACAATAAGGACGCAAACTACAATTTTAGAGTAAAGTAATGGGCCCATTTAAGATTCATGCACTTAATTTTAATATTTCAAATTTTGAACAATCAGAAAAGGATGGGGACAAAGCAAAAGATGCCCAGTCAGTTAATGACTGTGACGCTATGGAAATTGTTGACGTGGAACTTAAAGCTGAAGCTTCCATTCTGGTCAAAGAGGTAAATACTCACCATACATTTTTTATGTAAATGTTTTTGGAAACAGATCTTTTTTTCCTATTTTGTTGTAGCTGACACCATGTAGGACACTTAGTTTTGATTTTTTTTTTTTTTTTCAGGCACCAAAGGAGGAAGAAATGACTGAAGAGGAAAAAGCAGCACAGAAGGCTAAGCCTGTGGCCACCAATCCCATCCCTGGAACACCCTGGTAGGCAACCCACCCCTTGTCTTTTTTTTCCTATTTTTGAATCTATGAAATATTTTTGTTTATTTTTCATCTCACTTTGAAAATGTCTTGACTTTGTAGGTGTGTGGTGTGGACTGGGGATGACCGTGTCTTCTTCTACAATCCCACAACTCGTCAGTCTATGTGGGATCGGCCGGATGAGTTAGTGGGTCGGGCAGATGTAGATAAATACATCCAGGAACCTCCGCATAAGAAGGGTCTAGATGACACCAAGAAAATGGGTATTGAAGGCTTTTAATAATTAATTCTTTTTGAGTACGTGCGTGTAGGCTTTTGGGTATTTTAGTTATCAGTATTTTGTTCAGTTGTTAACATTTGACATTTGCGTAATTGGATGATAAATTTACAGTTTCTTGTAAGAGAGGTTGTAAAACACTGTAAATGTAATGGTTTAACTTTTATTTTAGCCATAGGCATGAGCAAAGAGGAATTTGAAGCAACCATAGAAGAAGCACAAGATGATGAACCTTCTAAGGCTAAAAAGAGGAAGTAAGTATCTCTTCTTTGAGACAGCATGGGCCCAGTTACCCACCCCTGCAGAACATCTAGCATCTGCTATATGTTGAAAAGTCTAAGAGCATGAACAAGAAACAGTAATACATTACGTCCATGAAAAGACAAAGCACTATACCATACAAACATCCATAATAAAATATGCTGTTTGGACTTGTATTGATAGTCCTCAAATTGGAGCCATACTTCTTTCGGGTGGTCTGTCTTAGCTGTGGTAATCTTTAGTTGGGTCTGTTATGAGTGGTGACTCCATATTGTCCAGGTTTACCAAGTCAAATCAGTCACTGTTTCCCATCAGTGCCCTTCAAGCCTGCTTCTCCTTGACCCCAATCAGTGGTCGTGTTGCACTGGGGACTATTTTTCAGGGAACGCTTCTAAGCTCTGGCGATGCCAACATGGGCCTCCAAGGTAACACACCTTGTTTGACCTCTCTCTAGCCTGCATTAGGAAACCCCAGTGAAAGAATCAAAGCGCCCTCATTTGAGCCCTCATTTTGTTTGCTCTGAATTTATGGAAATCCGTAATAAACAATAAACGGGGGGAAAAGATTAGGCTTTATTATTGTGCTCGTCAAGGCCATAGTGTGTTTGCAAGCTTAAAAAAAGGAAAGGTCAAAGCTCATTCTGCTGAGCTACTAGTATTTTGTCATTTTAATATTTTCTTACCTCAAGATAGGAAGTTTTTCACATTAAAAAGTCCAAAACAAACCAAAAATAAATGGCCACATATTTCTTATTGTTAGTTTTGTTACTTCTCACACTGCTAATTTCCCCCCACACAGAAAAGAGGAGGTGAAGGAAGCTGATGTTGAAAAAGAGGCGGCCGTGGAGGCCGAACTGAAGGCGGCTCGGGATCGGGCGGTGGTACCCTTGGAAGCCCGCCTCAATCAGTTCAAGGACATGCTGCTGGAGAGAGGGGTAAAACACTTCAATCCAACGCAATTCTCTAACCAGCTCTGTAATGTTAGACACATAAATCTGAATGGAAGCCCACCAAGGTACAATCTTCAGTTTGTTCTCCTTACTGTTCCCTCCTCTTATATATCTTGTTGGTGCTTTCCTTGTTATTTCTGTTGCTCTGTTTCATTTTGGTTCCTGTCTGTCTTGAGTAAATGTCTGTTAGAAAATTTCATAACTGCGTTTGCTAGAACTTTTCTGACATCCTTGTTACCTTAACCATTAGTAACATCTTTAATGCACTAGCAGTGCACTGATTTAGAAGTAAATCTGACAATACCTGCTAACAAAGCTTTTTTACATCGTGGTGCATAACATAACGTCTTAAAGACGAAAGTAAATTAATCTGGTAAAGAAATTTTGAAATATTGATAAATTTGAGGTGTTTTGGAAATGTTCTCTCCACAAATTGTTTGAAGTTTGGTAAAGCATCGCTAAATGTCAGTCAGATCATTGAGGCGATTTGGTGATTTGCAAGTAGCTATTTGTTTATATACATATGGTTGAGCACTCATAATATGAACCGTAAAGAATCGTTATTGTCTTTTTAAAAATATTTTCTTTGTGAAACTTGTTTTAATATTAAATAATGTTATGTGATAAGGATGTTTTTGTAATTCTCATCTGGTCATTGTTCTTAGACACATTTTTCTTGGTTTGCTTGTTGCTATAGGAATTTGCACATTGTGGTTATTTTGTTTTACTTAGTTTGGTATTTTTGAACATTCAGCAACAGTAAAATGTGCTTGTGGAATATGCGTTGTTTTCCTTGAAGCAGAATACCAAATACCCTCTGACCCTCTAAACTATATGCTCACACTTGACTGTATGAATGTCAACTAACCAGTGAATATGCCAGCAATGTCTTTCTGCCTTATAAACAAAATTTGTGTAGGGTCTTTATTATTAGATGTTTGTTGGCAAAAGCAGTTTGATAGCCTTAAGTGGTTAAAAAAAGTAATCTGAAAGCTGATTGTTTACATGTATGAAGTTGATATGATGTTCATATAAGATGCAGTTCATCATTAACCTGTAATCAAACCCTGTGCTTGCAGGTTTCAGCCTTTTCCACGTGGGACAAAGAGTTGCACAAGATCGTATTTGATCCACGGTATCTCCTGCTCAACCCAAAAGAGAGGAAGCAGGTAACATACTTTTAACTTACAATTAAAGCAAACGGTTTAAATGGTGTTTTAATTTCAGACAGCTACACAGTATGAATTTCGATCTGTCCCTATAGGTGTTTGATCAGTATGTGAAGACTCGTGCTGAAGAGGAGAGAAAAGAGAAGAAGAACAAACTCATGCAGGCGAAAGATGACTTTAGGAAGATGATGGAAGATGCTAGGCTTAACCTTAGGTTTGCAGTTGTTTATTTGCCTTTGTCGTTTTGCGTTTCACGTTTTAGATTAAAATTTTTGTTGCTCTCCATGGCAGTCATTCATGTTTCCATTGCAAATTTAATGTTTGTTAATTTATGTGGATTGTAGATGGTAGTATCTATAACACTGAGTCACAGCCTTATTGGCTGGTTTCAGATGACCTTCGAATTTACCTGCGATTCAGGATAAATGAGAGACACGTTAAGATGCTTTCTGCTGAACTTTTTGTGTATTCCTGCATTAAATCTTCTGGTAATACTAAAACATGGCTTCTGATTTGTCACTCCTCTTTTCCAGGACTACATTTAGTGAGTTTGCCTCTAAACATTCAAAGGATCCTCGCTTCAAGGCAATTGAGAAGATGAAAGATAGAGAAGCTATGTTTACAGAATTCATGACTGCCCTCAGGAAGAAAGATAAAGAAGATTCCAAAACCAAAGGAGAAAAGGTGAATGCTAACTGCTTTCAGAAAGGGAAATCGCAGCTAGAATTTTACACACTCGGAATAGACATGGAGCCCATTCAGACATGGGGCAGTTTTGCTAGACAATTACTGTATCATCTAAGGCTACAACTCGCAGTATCACTATAATGGGTTACATGTTGAGGCAATGTACTTTTGTAATTGCTCTGCCACTTTTGTGTGGATTTTTTTTCATGCACTTTTATCTTGTATGGAACAAGGCCATACTGCCTTCCACAGCTTCCTGTAGAGTACTGAAATCTATCAGAAAGGTCATGTCAGTTACATGAATATTTTAGGATGTTAGTGTGTTAAGTTAATAATACATAGGTAACTAATCTATGCCCAATTTATCATCAAGGTTGCATTGCACTGAGAAGTTCTGCTAGTATCATCCTCCTGACTGCACTCCTTTCTTTGGCTCTGCGTAGGTGAAGCAAGATTTCTTTGATCTGCTGTCGGACCACCATGTAGACATACAGCAGCGCTGGAGCAAAGTGAAAGACAAGTTGGAGACAGATCAGCGCTACAAAGCTGTGGAGAGCTCTGCAGCCAGAGAGGAGCTCTACAGACAGTATGTGGAGAAGCAGGCTAAAGTAAGATTTGGAATCCTTTTAAGTTTATGTAGTTTTGTATTTTCACCTAGGTTTTTACTGTTTTGTTAGCCACAAAAATGCATTCTCAAGAGAATCTAGTTCCTCAATTCTTTATATTGTAGCATATCCTCTCTCCTTTCATTTCGGTAGAACATAGATGCTGAGAAGGAGAAGGAGCTGGAGCGGCAGGCTCGTATAGAAGCCAGTCTACGAGAGAGGGAGCGTGAGGTGCAGAGAGCACGATCAGAGCAGACAAAGGAGATTGACAGAGAGAGGGAGCAGCACAAGCGTGAGGAGGCCATCCAGCACTTCAAAGCTCTCATGTCTGATATGGTCAGTGGACCTCTGAAAATGCCTTGTTTTGGTGTTGAATTGTTTGTCAGCAGTTCACAGGGCTTGTATCCTCCAGAATGTTGTCGGTACATACAGTTTGAAAAACGTTTAATATTTTATGTTTAATGCTTTTGTTTGAATTTCTGTTATTTATTTTAACTTCCTAGTATGTGATCTGGTCCTCAGCTGAAGTAATCATAAAAAAAGGCAAGATTATGTAACATTTTACGTAGCTGTGTTTTTGCAAAGCAAATCTTTGAAGCTAGCAAGGCCATTGACTGAAGGCATCTTCAGACATTTCATGAACTTGTTTGATATTTATGAGTTGACCATTACATGCCTATATATTGGTTACATATGCTATCTAAGAGTACGTTCGAAAGCAGCTCAGGTCTGATTTTGAAAAAATCGGCTCTGGGTCAAATTGTGGCATTTTACTGGACTTGTGCCACTGCAGAATGATAATGTGAATGTAGCCTATGGTTTGGATTAAATCAGAGGCCATAATGCAAAAATACATATTCCAGAGCATTTGTTCATTTTTCTCACAACTGTACATAATTTCAGCATCTTACACTTTGATTTCCCTGTTCCGCACACTTCTATGACTGTCTGTGTATTTTCTCAAATAGGTGAGGTCCACAGATGCCTCCTGGTCAGATACAAGGCGAAATCTGCGGAAAGATCACCGCTGGGAGTCAGCATCACTGTTGGAGCGGCACGAGAAGGAGAAATTGTTTGAGGAGCATGTAGAGGCACTAACCAAAAGGAAAAAAGAGCAGTTCAGACAATTGCTGGATGAGACATCTGTGGTGAGAGAATTTTTTTGTTGTTGTTTTTTTTTCCAGCTAGTGTATTCTTTTTCGTCTCAGTGACACTTACATTCAGACTTGTATATGGAAGCATCAGATGATCCTAGATTCCTCCTCTTTCAGATCACACTGACGACGACATGGAAAGAGGTGAAAAAAATAATTAAAGACGATCCTCGCTGCATCAAGTTCTCCAGTAGTGATCGGGTAAGTGAAGGAGCCTTGTTTGTGAATGATTTCTTGCCGTTACAGGGGGATGTTCAATTCAGGAGTTTTGTTTTTTTTTTTTTTTTTCCCCATAGAAGAGACAGCGGGAATTCGAGGACTACATAAAGGACAAATACATCACTGCCAAAGCTGACTTTAGAACTCTTCTGAAAGAGACAAAGTTCATCACATACAGGCAAGGATTTTATTCTATTAAGTACAAATAAACCTATTATCAGTTCTTGCAGTTGATCATCTGCACAGGAATTAAGCCTAGTCTTGGATTTCACTGCATTTTAATTAGGGATTAATTGTAGAAAATAAAAGGTCAATAAAAGGTGGCTAGGTCTATATCCCTGTCTGGGAAACTGTCCCTTAATGGGTGAGGATTACTATTAATAAGCCCAGACACATTTTGTTATTGTGGCCTACATTTCTTATGTATTCAGGCATAGAAACATAAGCAGGCCTCTAAATAGAGAAAACTACTAGTGTACAGTGTGTAATGAAGGTTTCTACCATCTTGACTAGATCCCGAAAGCTGATTCAGGAGTCGGACCAGCACTTAAAGGACATTGAGAAGATACTGCAGAATGACAAACGATACCTTGTCCTTGAATGCGTCCCAGAGGAACGCAGAAAACTTACCATGTTCTATATTGAGGATCTTGATCGCAGAGGACCCCCACCTCCCCCAACAGCATCAGAGCCGACCCGACGCTCCACAAAGTGAACTCCCCCAGACTTCCCACAGACTGAGCATGAGTCTGCCCTGCACTCAGCAGATTAGTGTTAACAATGACACTCTGTTACCCAAAACATCTGTGTATTTATTGAAACCATGTAAAACTGCCTGCTAGTCCAAATATTACTGGCTAGAGCAAGGCCATGTGTTAATGTCAGTCTGAGGTCTTTGGCTATGAGACAGGGTCACATGAATGCATCTGTAGATATGTCATGACATGTACTGCAGCCTTCCTCTGGTCATGAATTATTTTTTTTTTTGTTTGGCTTTTTGGGTAGACTGCTGGTGTGACAGCAAGGACAGTGATGTCCAGGCCAGTGCAGCAGTCAAGTACTCCTGTACCAGCAGTACATGGAATGGATGTTTAATGTTTCTTAAAGTGGTTTGCTTTTGAAGTGTTGCTGTTTCTGTATACACTGACTGGAAATAAATGCAACCTCAGGCTTTGCTCTTTTTTTAGTTGCCTTGTATGGGTGTTGTTTTCCCCAGTTTCATGCACAAACAAAATTCATGACACTAGAAAAAAAAGATGATTTCTCGATTTTATTACACTTTTAGAATTTCCGTAGAAAATTAGAACAAAAGCAGTACATTGCTACATTTTTCCTACCATCTTAAACCAATTCCACTGTGCACCATCCAACCTAGTCAGGTATCGAAATGATGCATGCACCATTATGAAGTAAAGGGGGAATAAATTAGAGTTTAAAACACAGGTACAGTTGATGGATACCTCAAGGCCACAGCATTCTGGCAACATCTACACATTCCGTCATCAGCATCTTTAGCCAAGTCAATGTGAACTCATAGAACCAGGGCTAGGAATGAACAGTTCTGATTATAAAAAAGACCCCCCACCACCCACCCAAACACACACTCTTCTATCTTGCAGCAAACAAAATGTAACATCAGTCTCCACTCTATTGCTGTGCATACTGAACAATAACTACAGCAAGGGAGAACACTGGAAGAGGGAAAACTAAAACCAAAATGGGCACGCAGCAGCCATTCACATTCTTTAGAGTTTGTGGCAGCCTGAAATTGTCGGTACATCCCATTTCATTGCAGTTTTTACAGGCTGCTGTGCGAGGCCTGACAGTTCAACCAGGTGTTTCTTCGAAGCCAGAGCCACTGTTATGGGGTCCAGCCTCTTAAGAATCTGCCAGTTCCCTTTAAGGATCAGTGCTTGTCTCATTCTCTGATGATGAGGCCTTTAGAGCTACATGCTAGTTGACTTTGTCCTGGAATATGTAGAGGTTGTTGGTGGCAGCCACTGCAATGATGTTTTCAGAAGGGTGCCAGGCCGTGTGGAGAATCTTCTTACTGAAGTCTAAGCTATCCACGCTGATCTCATCTTTACGTCGCTTGCCGCCCACACACACCTTACGTGGCTTGAGGATGGCCCGAGGTTTGCTGTTTTCACGTGAAGCCTCCAGGGTTACGTCCCGTTTAGTGTTACGATCAAACATGCGGAAAAAATTATTGTATGAACCCGTCATGAGGACACTGGAGGGAAAGTAATTGAAAGGATTCATTCAGTACAAAAAAATACCAATATGGCCTTTGATACAATGATGCGACTGTTTGCTTTATCTACATTTGTTTGTAAACAGGTCTATCAAATCACATCATGATTATGATAGTTGACAATACCTGTCCGTTCCATTCCAGACACATTCAAATTTGTCAAAGATGCAGTCATTCTCGTAGAGGGAGCAAAGCTTACTTCTCAGGTAGTCATGGACCTGTAATAAACAGATAAGAAGATCATCTATGGAATCGGTATGTTTTACAGTTGAGCCTTAAATTCTTTGACATGACAAATGTGTGTAAATCTACACTGTCACTTTTGACAATACCAAAGATCTGTATTATCTAGTCTGTTACTGGCCAAAAATATTAGATCTCATAAGAAAAAGCCTGAACTATTACTTAAATGCTTAACTAAACTTTGAACAACATGCCATTAAGAGAAATACTGATAGAAATAACACTAATGAGCACTGAGGCTTTGCATCAAATGGCTCCTTACTCCCTACATAATGCACATGTAGGTACTAAAGTACAGGCTCCTGCCCTTTAAATCCAGACAAATATACTGTTAACAGCTTAGCTGTTAAAATACAGTATAAGACTGGTAGGTTATTGTATAAGCATCAGTATCAGGCATGAAAAGGGGTATCCTGCCACTCCTAGTGATAACATTTAACAGCAGCAAACTGATTAGCTACTAAAATCTGAACTTGGTAAGCTTCAGTGTATATGTCTTGTACTCAATTCATGCCACCTGATTCGTCTCAATCAGATTGAAAATACCTGGCAACAGGGTTTTGGTGTCGTAGTTCTTTTATTCCTTTTTTAAAAGTGCCAACAGCAAATTAGCAGCCAAATTCTTTAAGGTTGTGAGCAAATTTGGGATGTTTTGGACATTCTTTATTGTGCTCACATGCTTTTAGTCAACTGCATTATGAATTCCCTTTTGGTTTTGCTTCTCCTGTGGTCCCAGCTATATTCTGATCAAGTGTGCTATTCTGAGAAGATATCAGATGTGGAAGTAGTAGTGGAAACAGGACTTCAGGGTGAATTCCGTTCTGCTAGCTTGAAAGACTGGTGGCTTGTGAGTGTAGCTCCTTTGTGATCTCGGTGGTATATCACAGTCTGCTATCTGCTGACTGCCACTTGGATGTGAATGAATTCCACTACCTCAAAAGGGAGCAGGTTCAAAACCACAGTGAACATATTTTAGGCTTGGTTCTTCATTTCCACCTTAAGTACAAATTGTACTCATGTGGGTTTTTGGCTCTCTGCAATTGTGGAGTTGTGCATTTTCCTCATTGGCCGGCTATTAACACTTTATGATAGATGTAAAAGTGAGACCAGTAAATAGTAACCCATTACCTCTACAAGTTCTCCAGAGAGCCTGGCCTACAGAACACTGAGCTTTATTACTCCTGTCAAGGGGTATGTAATGTTGAACTAAAGGACTTTGGGGAGGGTTTGTTGGTGACACCAAACTGTGGTGGAAACTGGCACTCCAGGACCAGATTTGGAAACCCTATGTTTAAATCATAGCCCTATGACTAAGCTACATGAAAGGACTAGTATAATAAACCCAAATTTCCCATCAATGGGACCAAAGGGTTATCTTATCTTATGTAAATCAAAGCTGGTCTCAGTTTTAAAGGTTCATTCATCATTTTAGTTCAGCTTTAAGTTTCTGAAAAAGCAGATGTTTCATTTGACATTCAAATACCGAGGTTCTGTTTTTTGATAGTTCTATTTTATTTTCTGTGCTACAGTAGACACTGGACTTTTAATCTCACTTTTAAAAGTAGTCATTTTTATTTTGACAGTTAACCAGAACATTTTTTTCACTTTTGAACTTTGTCAACATTTGCATGTTCTTATATAAACAGTTATTCAGCCCTGCTTTCATGAAAAGAATCTAATAGTGATTTGTCAACCCACTAAAGCTGACCAAACGCTGAACAAAGCTTTGACCTTCAAATGTCCCTGACACTGTAGATGCAGATGCCTTCTGATTGCACTTCTTAACATTCAGTAGCAATGCTAGAATTCAAAATTGTGTTATATCTTAAAAGCAGCAATCCACATAAAATCCATAAATTATTCCTTAAATGAAATATAAATGTCATTTTCTAACTTTTTTAGTTTGACTGGAATGTGGGTATAAAACAGAATAGTGTTGACTACTGGATCACAAAAACTACTTGACTTGAACAGGCAGATTTGGTACTTCAAAAATGTGCACTGCATCGTCTACCTCCTACAGTGGATATAGAAAAGAATCACCCACTTTAAAATATATACATTTTGTTGCTTTGCAGCCTGAAATAAAGAAACAGACACAAAAACAAATAAATAAAAATATTAATAAAACAAAAACAGAATCACTGAGATGGATAAAGATCACCCCTGTGTCAGTACATTGGGTAACCAGCTTTTACTTTAATTACTGCCTGGAGTCTGATAGGATATTTCTCTAACAAATTTGCACATATAGAATGTGCAATATTAAACCACCGTACTTTACAGAACTGTTCAAGCTTCAAGGAATTCTACAGATTTTCAAAAGGGTTTAAGTTTTGGCTCTGACTATGCCACACAAGTACATTAACCTTTTTTTCTCCTTCAGCCACTGAGTGCTTTGGTTCATTGTCATGTTGGAAGGTGAGGGCAGAAGAATTCAAGAATTTGACAGCATTTCCCCATCCTTTATCCTTCCATCCTGACAAGTGCCCCAGTTCCGGCAGCAGAAAATGTCTGGAGGAGTGTTTTTTTTTTCTTGATACCGTCCAATCCAAACCACTTGTGATGTCGTTGTCACATGCACACACTGACCACTCGGCCATAAATTCTTGTTACTACTTCATAGTTGCCATAGGTGTCTTGGTAGCCTCTCCGACCAGTTTCCTGTACCAAACCCTTTCCATTTCTGATTTATAGATTTTACTGTGCTCTGTAGGATTAATTAAGCTACTGACATCTGACTTTATCCCTGGGATCTTTTCAAGATTCAAGATTCAAAATGTTTGTCATATATACAGTAGAAATTACATTTCTCTGTGCAATGAAATTCTTTCTTTGCTGTCCACGCACAAATGCCAAGATTATGTTGAGTGTTTATATAAAAAATAAGTTAGAGAAGACTTAAGTGTGATGTGCAGATGTAGATAAATATTAACTGTGCATTTGCAAAATGAAGAAAATGTGCAAGCAAGGAGCAAAAATCACTGTATGAGGTCGATGAAGGGGATGTGCAAAGGAGCTTAATTTGCAAGATTTGGTAGATGCTCTGCAGAGAGGGCAGCGGAGTCCTGGTGATCTTCTCCGCAGTTGTTATCACTCTCTGCAGGCGTTTGCGGTTCATAGTAGTAGTGCTGCCGTACCATGCAGCTGGTCAGTGTGTTTTCCACAATGCAGCTGTAGAAGCTGCTGAGGATCTTGGCTGAAATACCAAACCTCCTCATCCTCCTCAGGAAGTACAGCCGCTGCTGAGCCTTCTTGACCAGTTGTGTGGTGTTCAGTGTCCAGGTGAGGTCCTCACTGATGTGGACGCCCAGGTACTTAAAGCTGCTCACCCTCTCCACTTCAATCTCCCGGATAAACAGTGGCTGATGAGGCCTCCTCTTCTTTCTTCTTCCTTTGACAGTGCCTTGCCACCCATAGTTGATTGTTTGCCTTAAGTTGCACTACCTAGAACTGGAAAGTTCCAGGAATAGATTGTATGTTGAACAAACTACAATCAAACTATTACAGTTGATAAAAGTTGGAAATCAATTCGCTTGGTGTTCAATGGAGAAATTGAAGAGCAAATGACTAAAACTCACTCAGTCCATTTCTTGTGATTTTTGTGGGTAACACTACTATTGGCATATTTTTACATTACCTCTGTATGTGCAATAGTATAACCGACCAAAACTCACTCAGTCCTTGCATAATACACGGTACAAGATTAGGTGAATTTCCAAAACTCACTCAGTCCACTCGCACAGTCGCCAGTGGTTCTTGCTCAACCAGACAGAAGTATGTTTACAATTTTTATGCAGTTAGCTGTCATTGACACTGTGCTGTGTCATGTAGTAGGATATACATGTTGTACATAATTTTGCCATTAAATATCGATTTACTTAAAAATCGTTTTCATTATATTTTTTAAACAAATTTGCCCATACTAAAATGTGCAGGAGTTGCACTTTAGAAAAAGGCATTGAAAAATGATGACTGTAAATCTTCAATTAAAAATTATTTCCTGTAAGAATTGCTTTCCAATATGTAAAACAAGTAAAATGCGATTTTCCAAAAAAAAAAAAAAAAAGCTTTTGGACTGAGGAAATTTGTTCTTCAAATGAGCAGTTACAATTATTCTTATTTTTCTCTAAACTGTTGCTATTAAATTGTTCACTGCGAAGTTGTAAGTTGCATTGAGTGAACACTGCTGGCATGTGAGTTTTTGTGTTTGTTTCAGGCTGCAAATCAACAAAATGTGAATATTTTGAAGGGGTGTGACTCTTTTCTTTTACCCACTGTAGCTGGGCTCTTGGACGAGGGGAGAAGGTACACAAGGATGCTGTGCAGTATTAACTTTGTTGGAATAGCAAGCTGAACCTTGTACCCTTTGACCTGAACATTTTTATGACTACCTCTGGCAAATTCTTTGATTTCATAACCTTGGTGGTATGTTGTACAGTGAGCTTTTCATTTAAGAACCACTGTCAAACTGGACAACGTATTGTCTGAAATGTCACATTACCTGATAGGTCTCCAGAGGTTTGTTCTCCATGTTAAGATCCCACACCTTAACGGTGAGGTAGTCACGGGTCATTAGGTAACGGCCACTGTGGCTGAACTTGACATCTGAGATGGAGGAAATGATCTCTGAGAAGAAGGACCGATTACTGGGGTCTTCCGGCTCCTCAAAGACTGGGGATGTTGGAAAAAACAATTCCTTAAGAATGGAAGTGTAAAAACTTTGTGTGTCCATTTATGGTAGCCTATAGTACTTGTAGAGTTGTTAACATCTGCCAAATGCTGTACAAACTTACATTTCGAGTGGTTGTCACAGAGTGCAGCTGCTCGCATGTCACATAGCCGAATGGAGCCCTTGCTACTGCTGTAGACAAATGTGTTGCATTGGTTGGGGTGAAACTCGGCTGCTGTAATGACCTCAGTCAGCTCTTCCATGTTGGCTGGTTTGATGTCTACAATGTCTGAAAGGTTTGTTTGAAGGAACAATACAAAACTGTTTTGATCTAAAAGTTGATGTCCATCCCATGGTCAAAAAATTATGCTCTTATGCTCTTATAAATTATGTTTACATTGATTATCAGTAATTGATGTAAATAAAATTCAGTTAATGGTTTTAAGTCATAAGCCCTCTTCACTTCTGAATTAGAACTTTCATTAGGGGTCTGCATCATTTTATTGTGCTCTACTGCTTTTTCAGGAATTAAATCCTTTAGCATTACCTTAAGTGGAGCTGCTCATTAATTACCACTCTCTTTCCAACTCTCTGTCATTAAAATGAGTGGAAATGGTCAAATGTTGAATGACATGTGGATATAAACTCTTAAAAAACATGCACACAGACCACAATGTCTTTCACCCCAATGGTACAAAATGTTTTATGGTTGGGCTTGCGAATGTGCTTTTGAAAACTTATTTCTTTTTCTTTTTTTTTTTTTTTTTTACTTATTTGATTATAAAATCAGAAAGTGTCCCAAAAGCTTTTGTGAGTATACTGAAGTGATATCCAGTCACACCCTATATAGAAATACACTGTGTGAAATCCTCAGACTGAGCAATCTGTTCCAGATCAAATGTTTATCATTAGCAGTGACCGGTCATCCATCATGGTGTGCTATGGGATCACAAAATTACTGCATGCTTCCCGCTGACACTGCAAGAGGAGCCATGATAAATAAGAATCCCAGGATGGTCTCTGTGCCTGTGGAGCATCTCATCCAAACAGACTTTCCAAGGCAGATCTCTTTTATCTCCACCTCTAGATGTTTAGACTGGTGATCAATAGAGATCAATATGGATGTATGTCTGTTTAACTTATGCTGGGAAAGATAGATTAATGTAGGGCTTTTGAAAAAACATGATGGCCTCTATAAAATTCAGCTTTGGGATAGTTACCAATACTGGGTTCAGTCTTTGTTAAACCTATTAGAAACAAAGTGAAATAAAGTGACAGGCCTCATTTCAACTGGCACTTAAAACATTTATGTTTGCACTGAAACAGCCTGAATGAGAATGAACACTGAATGTCCTCGCATCACAATGTAGGGCAGCATGCCTGCTCAAAGGATACTGAAGCTTCTGTTGGTAATCTCCAAGTTCCACAGATTGATCCTCAGGTCATCTGTGGACATGTACGTCTCATAATCACTGTTGACTGAGATGGAGTTGATGTGATAGGTGTGTGCATTGGAGAACACTCGTCGAGGTGTAGCCTCCACCATCAGGTCCACGGGCCTCAACACTGGCACCTAATATTGTTAACCAAAAAGGGATTAAATGTTCAAGAATGTTCTGAAACAAACAATCCAAGAGAACAAATTTGTTTTACCTGTCACCTTACCAGATATCCACATTATTTTCTGCAGTGATTTTTGCAGTGACATCAGTAATACTAATTTGAAAATAATGAAAATAAGCTCCAATGAATAAAGTAACAAATAGGCTCCCTCTCTGCCAACAGCCAGTCAAGTGAAACAAAACCAATCAAGTGGTGATAAGATGGCCATGCTCTTCTGTACTAGGCTTCTCTAAAGCAAAACTGGCACACAGATTCAGTTGGTGAAAAACTCCAGCATCAGCAATATGGCTTAGATTATCCCTCAATAAAGCTTTAATTATGTTCCAGTGCTAAAACAGTAACTAATAACAAGGGGGCTAGATACATGAGGGCAGTGCATAATATACACTAGCCTTCTATGAGATGATCAATATTGAGTAATAGAACTTGTAAAACCCGATATGGGCTATTCTACAGTAGTGGTTAAAAAATCCTCACTAATAAACATATAATTATAACATATAAAAGTGAATAATGGGAAAATGATTCACTTGTACTCACATTGTGTTTAGTAACATAACTGTACTGTTTTAACTAATGCTGTATTTTGTTCTATATTATGTACTGCATGTCCCTAAACCTAATTATAATAACAGAGAAATTAAATCTTTAAATAATTTTGCCCAGTTAAAAAAAAAATCATATAATACAATATGACATGTAAAGTAGTTGTATCTTGACAATATGACATGGGCCTACTAAAACATATAACCTCTCTAGATTGCATTAACATGTGGTCAGACCCATAAATATTTGAATGGTAAGAAATAAAGAACTTTTTCACCGACCACATGGTGAGTAGATATCTTGAAATAAAGCATCATAAAAGAAGTCACAATTTTTAATGTAGCACTACCGAACACCTTATTCATACAACATATTAAGACTTCATGTTTGATTTAATAACTTACTGGTCTAATTGTGGCCAGTTACTTGCCACGTATTTAGATATAAGTCCAAAATTAATTGGAATTTGTTTTAGCAGTTATGTTCATTTCTTTTGGTAAAAAATGCATAAATGCATCACTATGTACAGCATAAAAGGTCTTAATTGGATATTCTTCACTGAAAGGCATTTAAAGAGGTCTCCGAGACACACTATGTTAATATGGGCAGAAAATAGTAACATTTGGCAACATTTGAATTAGGTGAACTATTGAAAACACACAGATACCAATGCATGCAGAGCCATTTGGCATATTCTACTTAATATAAAAATAAAGGAATTTTAAACAGACACATTATCATTTTTCCAGCCTTGCAACCAGTTCTGCACATTCACCCATGTATATGTTTAGTGGATTTATGATGGAATCTTATTATTATTCAAAATATTGTTCAAGGGCTGCAGTCATCATGGTGACAGCAAGAAACAGTTTGAGTATATTGTGCATGTGTGTGTGTGTGTGTGTGTGTGTGTGTGTGTGTGTGTGTGTGTGTGTGTGTGTGTGTGTGTGTGTGTG
>JBBIGA010000022.1:2832586-2843684 GCA_037576975.1 Alestes dentex | reverse complement strand
TATAGAAAAGAAATTTGTTGAGAACCCTGAGAATGTCTTATGTCATAACTTTGTTTTAAGTTAAATTCTAAACATTATTTCTTTACCTCGCTGTTGTTTGAAATAAATTCAAGATTTCCATTGTGGTCTCAATGTGGACTTTTGTATGTTTACAAAAACAGCATATTATTTACCCAAACTTTGAGTATGACTGTATGCTGGAGCAGTGTTTCTCTCCCTTGTACTTGAGGCACCTTCCTACACATTTTAGTTTGTTAGGAGTAGCGAAACACTCAAAACACTGCAGGCAGTGTTCTTTCATATATTATTGTTCTTTTCATATATTTTGTAATCTTGGTTCTTATTTTACAGTCTTGGTTGGATTGTAATGCATTAGGTGTGACAAAAGGGTGTTATGTATTGTAGCAGAGTGGAGACAATCCAACAAAGACTGTAAAATAGAATATGCTTTCCTTTTAATGTAGCTTTGATGGGTCATTTGTGGTGTGTATGGTTTGTTTTGTTGGATTTAGGCCTTATCCACTTATTAGTGTTTGCCTGTCTCAAAGCTGTCATAGGAGCTGGAATCGGTGGAACAGCAACAGCGCACTTCCTGCGGCAGCACTTCGGGTCGGAAGTGCAGATCGATGTGTTTGAGAGGCATGCAGTGGGTGGGCGGCTAGCCACAGTCACCGTCAACCAGCAGGACTATGAGTCTGGAGGCTCCATCATCCACTCCCTCAACCTACACATGCAGGACTTTGTCAAACAACTGGGTTTGTAGTTGCCTGTTGTTTATGTATAAATGAACAATATTACAGTTAGATTAGCACTCTTCAGACATATTTGGGTACTTATTTGGAGATGCTGGGCTGCAAAAGAATGAAAAATAAAATCATCTCAGACCCCCCCCCCAAGCTAGTCAGTGCTGTTTAATGGCTAATTGTATGGATTTATTAAACTGTTTGCATATTTAAATCAGTAAGGGATAAATATTCAGACTATTTTGCTGCTCCATAATCAAATGCTCTATTGGTTTATGTCTGCACTGCTTTTCTGAGGGGATTGTGAAAGCTGTATGTACCTATGTACAAAAGTGTACCTATACCTAAAAGTAGCTGAATTCACTGATGTGTCTAAATACCATTGGACATGCCAGAATCTGAAAAATCTCACATAGACAAAAAGCATGAATAAAAAAAATTTGACATGACTATAAAACAGCATTGTTTTGGCGGATCAGTGGCAGAGGAGGGGTCAGGGCAACATGCTCATACCAGCTATTGTGCATCAGTACACAGGCTGAGCTGTCTCATTATCAGGAAATATCCTCAGGAAGCCTAGAGAAAAATAACACTCTTCTTTAATGACACCAATGGCTTGCTTTTGCCCTGCAGGACTCAAATATCGTAAGAGCGTGGCAGGGAAGACAGCGGTGTTTAATGGGAAGGAGTTTATTCTGGAGGAGACCGACTGGTATCTGCTGGACCTGTTCCGCCTATGGTGGCGATATGGCATCAGCTTCATCCGCCTACAGATGTGGGTGGAGGAGATCATGGAAAAGTTCATGAGGTGAGGAGGATCAAAACGATACTGTCACTTTTTAATCTTGAGTGCTAATTCAATTTGTGTTGTCTTTCATTTTGAAAAAAAAAAAAACAACTCATAACTTTGTGAGTAGTGTATTAAGTGGTAGTACTGACTAGGGGTGAACAGTGACACAATATTTGTTTATTGTGATATCTTATGCCATGTTATGTCGCAGTACATTTTAAGTGCAGTGTCAATTCTTCAGGAACACTGGACAATAAATGACATTTTATTAGTATTTTGAAATGTGTTCCTGTTGGGTTTTTTTGTCCAACTTCTCAGAAATTATCATAGTGCAAATTTCTTGAACTATCATATTGTTAAGTTTTGGCCGTATTGTTTATCCTTAGTTCTTCATCTGTAAGAAAACACATATGAGCAAAACAAGCAAATCATGAATAAACTCTGATCAGCGTGAGCTACGTGATATTTTTTTTAACCTTTTTAGGTTCATGCATAGTTTCTTGTTTAGTTCAGAATTTTGCTTAAATTGCATGGCCAGAATTCTCCCTTTATGTATCAAGAATGGACCTAACGTGACTGTAATTTGTGGTGTGTGTGTGTGTGTGTGTGTGTGTGTGTGTGTGTGTGTGTGTGTGTGTGTGTGTGTGTGTGTGTGCGCATATCTAGAATCTACAAATATCAGGCCCATGGCTATGCCTTTAGTTCAGTAGAGGAGCTGCTGCACTCTCTGGGGGGCTCAGGATTTCTCAACATGACCCGCCGCTCTCTGTCTGAGTCTTTGTTGGAATTGGGTGTATCCCAGCGCTTTATTGATGAAGTCATAGCACCAATCATGCGGGTCAACTATGGTCAGAACATCAGTATCCCAGCTTTTGTTGGTAGGCACATTTTGTTTTAAATAATCTCCTTAAACTTCAGACTTTTCAATCTGGTTATTGATCTTAAGCATACAGAAAGTGCTGTGAGACAATCATGTAAGTTATGCAGCTAGACTATGTGAGTTAGCAGTGGAAATCTGGAGCTACTCATGATTTCTTGGCGTTCACACATCTTAGTGTGCACATAGTTAGTATGCAAATGGGTCTTTTAAATCAGAAGATTATAGAAAATTCATCAGAGCATCAGTAGAATGTCCTGATTTATTGCCATTTATTTTAGCTGTGTAATGTTGAGATTTTTGTTTTTTGTATTAGCCCTGTTAAAAAAACTGTTAATATGCTGCTGAAAAACATTTAAGACATATTACATATACAACCTAAGCTTGAGATGTTAAAAAATTAGTTACTATTAAATTGGATAATGTTTGCATGTCATCGTTTCGATACAGACTGAGTACTGAAGTTCACTTAAGTTTCTTATGCAAGCAGTAGTCACCAGCGCTACTCCTGAAGACCATCCCGTCTTGATCTCTATATTGCCTTCAGAAGTCTTTAATGGGTTGTTAGAAGTGTATGGAACCTGCAAGATAGAAGCTGTATTACAGCAATCTTGTTTAATTTCTTGACAGGAGCTGTGTCCCTTGCTGGTGCTCAGGCCAATCTGTGGGCAGTGGAAGGAGGGAACAAGCTGGTTTGTTCTGGACTTCTAAAACTTGCAAAGGCTAACCTCATCCAGGCACATGTTACTACCATTTCCCTCCACTTATCAGGTATTATGTGTTTTGGTCATGTAAACAATCATTTGAGCTATATAGAGAAGTCCTGGATAGATTTAGGTGGTCTTTGCATCATGTATAAGTCATGAGATGCAGTCGCTTTGCACAAGGACTTTCAGGATAATTGTGAAACAGCTTCTACTAAAACAGGACACATGGATTTCTCCTGAGAGTACAGGGGTCAGAATGACATTTATAAATAATTAAGCAAATAATTTTAAATTTGCTGTGTTTTTATCACTAATAACCCACAATCACTGAGATGGATGAAGGGTCGCCCCCCTCCTAAAATACTTGCAAACTCAATTGTAACCTGTCACCTTCTCCGCTGCACACCAAGCTATTTGGCTTACACCTGGGGTTACATGTAATCATTTTGAATAGGTCTGCATAAAAACAGCTATTCCTGGAGCATTCCTGTGCATGGTGGCAAGGCATCGTCAAAAAGGGATAAAGTTGTAGATAGGCACAAGGCAGGAGAGGGATACCAAAAAATCAAAAGCTTTATCAATATTTGAGAGCACAGTAAAGTCTATAATTAAAAAGTGCAAAGTGTTTAGTACTACTTGGACCACTTGGAAAAAGTACTACTTGAAAAAGAAGTTACAGGAATTTATGGCAAAGGGTGGTCATTTTGTATATGTGAAAACAAACACACATGCTCCACAAATTAGGTTTTTATGGGAAGAATGCAAGAAAAAGCCACTTCTCAAAAAATGCCACATTGAGTCCCGACTGGAAAAAGGTGTTATCGTCAGATGTCATGTTGTGTTATGATCAAAATCTATCTATTTGCCTGTAGCACCAAACGGTACACGTGGCAGAAAGCCAGTACCGCTCACTATCCTAACACCATACCTGCAGTAAAGCATGGAAGTGGTAGCACCCTGTTGTGGGGGTGTTTCTCTGCAACAGGACTGGAGCACTTGTCAGGATAGAACTGCTTAACACAAAATGGCTAAAGGAGTAAAAAGATACATGTCCTTGCGTGGCCTAGTCAGAGCCCAGACTTAAAACCCATTAAAAATCTGTGGAATTACTTGAAGGGTGCAGTCGACAAACAGTCACCATCCAATCTTACTGAGCTTGAACTGTTCTGCTGATGTGTAAAGTTAGTAGAGAAATATCCTAGCAGGCTGAAACATGGGGGTGTTCCTTTCTCACAGCAGGTGATTCACTTGTGTTTTGTTCGTTTGTCATATCTTTCTTTTGTGGAAGTTGCATTGAGCAAATGTATCATTCTGCATTTCAGTCTACAAAGCAACAAAATATTTTGAAAGGAGTTAATTGAATAAATTATATTAAAATATTATTAATGGATTGAACCATTGTAGGATTCTTCAAGGGTTTAGCTTTATTCTGCTGTCTCTTTCTCGATTCCACATGCCATAACATTATCCATTTGTACAAGCTAAAGTTATAGCCAGTATGCAGTGATTATGCTTTAATATGTTGCTTAAAGACTTTTATTTGTCCATTCTAGGTGAATCTCATCAGTATGAGATCAGTTACACTTCTCAGACTGACAAGTTGTCGGATTTCTATGACATAGTAGTAGTAGCTACTCCTCTCCAGCAAAATGTCAATTCGGGCATCTCCTTCCAAGGCTTTGAGCCCCAGATACCAGAAATGGCTGGATTCTACCACCAAACCGTGGCCTCCATTGTCCATGGCTACCTAAACTGCAGCTACTTTGGTTTCCCAGACCCCAAACTTTTCCCGTTTGCGAGCGTGCTGACCACAGACACCCCAGGGCTCTTCTTCAACAGCGCAGCCAGTGCCTGTCCCGTTAACATAACTGCTGGCTTCCGCCGCAAGCTGCCGCAGGAGGCCGGAGTCTACAAGGTCTTCTCCCCTAAACCACTGGAGAAGGACGAGCTGAAGACCCTGTTTAAGTCCTACTACTCAGTGCAAGTCACGGACTGGCAGGCATACCCTCACTACGCAAGCACTTTTGACCTTCCACCAGTGATACTGCATGATAGCCTCTACTACCTCAATGGGATTGAATGGGCTGGAAGTGCCATGGAGATGAGCTCTGTAGCAGCGAAGAATATTGCACTGCTGGCCTACCACCGCTGGACCAGGCAGCTGGAGATGATTGACCAGAAGGACCTCATGCACAAGATTAAAACCGAACTTTGACGGAGTAGCGTATCTTCTGGAATGGTGTGATGATGAGTGAGGAATGCTGGCAAGCACTAGCCAGCATTGTGTCTGAGATGGTTTGTTGTCTTAAATTGTGCTCATAAAGAATAGTAGCTTTTTAGCTTGTTTTTCTACAAAAAAATATCAAAGAGAGAAATCTTTTATGTGGACCGAGACATATTTCGGTAACGTGCATCTAAGCAAGCAACAGTCTGCTCACAGATTCGGGTGTTTTCATCCAGTAGGAGCAGCGTGGAGATGTCTAATTAAGATGTTCATTGCGTTTAAAGTCTTTCAGAATAAAACATGGACTTGGATACTTTAAGTGAAGACAAAATTTTGACCTTGGAAGCTTTTTGCCTTGCAGGACACAGCTATGCCGGTCTGTAAGAAAATGTAGCTATTTCATGGCTAATTCCAGTTTTCGGATGGTATGTTTAAGAAAAAAATAAACAAGAGCAGACTCAGTGCGTCCTAGGACAGTATCTTTTTTTTTTTTAATCGACCCCTATTGCGTTGTGTTTGCTTGAGTTACTGCTACTGAATAAAGGCTGGTAATTGGCCATGTGAAAGATTGTATGTGAAGTATTCTATAGACACAGGCAAATATTAATCATGTTCTGTTTCTGTATATCTGCTTCTGTGTGTCTGCTTCTGATTCTTGTATTTTTGTCATGTTGCGGGCTCCCACACGATACTGGGTTAGGAGCTGGATAACCACGCCAAGCCATGCGTTAGTCACAGTGAATATTCTGTTGTATTTTGGTTGTTATGCTTCAGTCATTTGTGTTGTATGGTACCATTATTTATGTAGATCTGCTAAACTCTGTAGTATTTTAGCACAAAAATTCTGGGAATATCTCTCTATCTTTCCCTCGCTATATGTACATGTGTGTATATCCACAGATGTGTTCTAAAAGTTCAGTACAGTTAATTAATGAAGTGGTTGCGTTGTAGAGGAAAAACAACGTTTCCAATACGGTTTCTTCACAGAGGTGTTTGTCTGGAGTGGACCGTGTCAAAGACAGACCGCTGTGGGTGGTCTTGGTGGATGTGTCCTCCAGGACTGAGGTGAAGGTGGAGGAGTTCTCCTTTAAGCTCCTTCAGGCAGATGTGCTCAGGGTTGTTTTGGAGCGTGACGCCACTGAGCATGTGATTTCGCTTCCTGCTGTTCTGTATTCTGGAGTCCGAACGGGCAGTTTCAAGAATACATTCTTGAAACTTCTGGTATAGTCCGTTTTTTAACTCCTAGAATCCACGTGACGCGAAAACGAATGGCCGAGCACAACTTCGCCGTATCGATGGCTGTAATATCGCTGTTCTGGGTGTTTGTCGGGGGAGCGGTCCCGCTCTTCATCCCGAAAGGACCGAACCGAGGGTAGGGGAACCTGGCAGACTTAAAGAGTCCTGTAATTTTCGTTACACCTAAAGCGACTAACAATGCAAGGACACAGTTAATTTTCAGGACAGTGTGTGAACCAGAGGAGAGTGCTAAGTGCTAAAATCTTTACGTAGAATTAACGGAAGAAGATCTCTGAACAGATGAGTCTTCGGGAACTTTTTGAAATCACCACTTTACTAGTAGGAACGGGTAGGTTTGTAACCAGACTATTAGTTTAAACAAACTCCGGTCGAGTGGGTGGAGAGGACGTGTAGAGCCTCCGTCTCAAATCACACGCGTGTGGACTTTGCAGTTAACACTATAAAATTAGGACAAAAGTATATAAATCCACATTTTGGGGTGAAAAATGTTCCAGTTAGCATTGACAAGCCCTTTATAACATTTTGCATCTGTATTTTTTTCCAGGGTTATCGTGACCATGATTGTGTTAACTGCGATTTGCTGCTACTTCTTGTAAGTAATTCTTTCGTCTCACTGGCCAAACTGACTAACAGCGTTGAACTGAACGATTTCCCTTATTTTTCTTCACTAAAAGTGCATAAAAACATGAATTGCTAATAGTTTCTGGTCAGAAATGGAGGTTACATTTAGAGATAAATCATGCAATTTTACCCTCAAACCACCATGTAGTCTATGTATACTGACCTTTGTAATGTTAAAGTTGAAGGTAAAACCCAAATTCCCTTCCTTTCTTGTAAAAACTACATTTCATGTCATATGCACCATTACGGTTTCAACCATTTCACGCAGCAGCAAAAACAAAAACGTTCACAGCTTTTTCGATGTCACAAAAACAGGTCATTTACGTAGATATGCATCCTCATGCTATTGCACATGTATAGAGTGTTTCAGCTCAGACTGCCCTTTAAATGAAGTGCAGTCATTCAGAACGGCTGTCTTTTTTGTACATAAACCACAGACTTGAGTGGAGGCAAACACAAGAAAAGGTTGGAACTTTAATGCGAACTGCTGAAGACAAGAATGGTTTGAACACTTTCTGTCACACCTAAGATAAACAAAACAAGGTGATGCATGCAGATGCAAATACTTATGGCCCTCACTGGTGTCTCTGCCAAAGCCTGTGGAGAAACAGAAAAGCCTTTTGTTCTGAACTGCTGTGAGAAAGCAGTGTTGGTTCTCAAGAGGATAAAGATGGAGGCCTCTATTTCTTCCCAATTTTAACCACTATCTAGGACTTAACAGTCACACAAGACCTGGGAGGGTGAAGGCTAGTACTCGATACACAGCTGCTGCTTTTCAAAATACTGCTAAGGCTTTTCTGTTACTGAGGGAAGAGGTGTATGAGTGAGTGATGGGGGGAGATGTCAGCCTTTCCTATCCACCCAAAGCCTGTTGTGCTGTCTTGGACTCCCAGCCACAGACAACACAATTTACAGATGATGGGGCCAAAACTTAGATAGTTGCACCTTTCGGGATTCCATTTTTACAGATCTCGATGGAATGTCATATGTTGACATTCCATCCACATGGATAGATTAGCGCTATGCTTCACATGAGGGCAGAAATACTTCCAGCTCCAACAGACTGTCCTGCATGGGTGAATCCAGGAAACAGCAGAAACAAACAGTGCGGCCTCCATCCCCTCCGACTGTTTGTGGAGTCTATTTACATAGCAACCTATTCATAACTACTGAGCCCATATCTGCTTGTCACTGTACAACTGTTTTCCTCTCTTCAGATAAAAGCGATGCCTTATTGGGTTTATTTAGTCCTTGAACAAAAATAATTTTCAGTGAAGAGTCATGGTCTACAGCTAGACCTAAGCTGAGTCCAAGAACTGCCTCATATGCGACAGAAGAGACAAATCTGTTTAGATTGTCTGGTTTATCAAATGGGGTTTTTATAAATAGAAGCTGGCTAAGTGGGGTGCTGTGCTTAATGATTGACTAATGACCCTTAACTTCCAGGCAGTTTTGCAAGATTATCTGGGGAAAAATGGATTTTCCTGATGGGCATTTGTATTTTCAACATGGCATATTTAAGGACTGACACAGGCACATTAGAAAAAGACTGGGGTCAGGGTGTGCAGCAATGGAAAACACTGGCACGAATAGTGCATGAGGAGTTTCTCACAGGAATTACAGTTCATTCCTCCCTATCCTCTTTACACCTGCCCTTTTAATTCCTGGCATGATTGTATGATTAGGGTGTGCAAATGTTCCTTTTGTTTTCACTTTCTGTTTAAACAAAGCCCCCAAAAGACTGTCAAGGCTAATACTGAGCACATTGTGTGGCTGGGCCTTTCATCTGGGTGTTTGTGTAAAATGGGTAACCATGACAAAAGTGGATCGTTCACTTATCTGGAATCCCAAAGAATGCGGCATTTGGCAGAAATGTGAGCAAGAGCCTTAGAGCTTATTGTGCCTTTGACATCGTTGTTCATGTTTCTTTACAGCTGGTTGATAGCCATTCTAGCTCAGCTGAACCCTCTGTTCGGACCAGCGCTGACCAATGACACCATATGGTTCCTTCGCTACCACTGGCCCTAAGGTGATGGCCCATTCAGAGTACAGAGAACCTGGACCACACCTTGCCCTTCAGAGTAAAACAGTATTAATTAGAATATCTGATTCACAAGTGCATTGAAAAGTGTCAAAAAAGCCTTTGCACTTTCTCTTTTATTTTTCGAAGGTCGTTGCCTCTTTGTTTCTGGATCAGGTCAGGTTGAATAATTACATTCCACAAGTGCCGTAAAAGTGCTCTAAGGAATCTTAGGCTTTAAGCCTCCAACTTGGTGGGTTACACAGTAATTGTGAGAACTCAGTCAGAACAAAGCCTCATTCATTCTGCTTTTAAGTTTAAGTTTTGTTTCCTTCTTGGGAGTAATAGATGCTATTATTTAGGGAAGGACTTGGCGTGCGGCCTGGGGCCACAGGCAGATCCAAGTGCTCGATGCATTACTGACTGCCCAAGGCCTTGTACACAGGCTTGAACTGATGGTAAAGGCCCTACCCACTGGTTGAATCCTGTGTTTGTCCCTTTTTCAACACTGTGGCCCTTTCTTGAGCGTGTGTTCAAAATGTGAAGACAGGGAGAGACTTTGGAGTTCATGCACAACAGAAGTGATAAAACCTATGAGTATGATTTATGCGTCTGTTCTACTTTTACTGTGTATGACATTTTGCGAGCACTGATATGTGTCCCACTTGTTATTATTGTTATTTTTAAGTGCATAAGCTCTCAAATTAGTCTGCTGTCATTCACGAATAAAAATAAATGATATAGTGGTAAAGAAAGAGGAAGTTTTTTGGGGTGCTATTTGCCATACAACGCCCTACTTGTACCTCTTTTTTGAATGCATTTTTTTAAGTATATTTTTGGTTTTAACATAACCTCCATAGTATTGTAAATCAGTGTCTCTGGCATCATACAATGTAATGTAAATTTTAGAGGCATTCATCTTTCCAGACGTCTGGTTCCTATCAGTAGTAAAGAGAACACTTCTGATCTGGTGATGATGTTTTATATGTTAATCATTTAGCTATGCAGATATTTTGGAGGAATTCTTTAATTTTAGAGTGGTTCTACAGTCACACAGACTGACCAAGCCTGGTTCCCAGTCTGATCAATTTTCCTGTGGAGATGAATGTATTTAAGGTGGGTTTTAAACGACTTGTTTTGGGTCAGCCCCGACTGCGCGTTCCCATTGGCCAAGGCGAAAAAGCACGTGATCGGAGGAGTCACGCGCTTTCCAGGAACCCCGTCAGGAAGAAGATAAACAAAACAAACCCGAGAGGAGGGCAGCGTGGATTTAGAGACAAATGACACCGGAGTTCTCGTGAAGAAGCGGGAGAACAGAAGGCGACGCCTGTTTTGACGACCGTGAGAGAAAGTGAAAGGTCAGTTCGTCGCGGAGCCGCGGGCGACGTCGAATTTGTTTTTTGTTTTTTTTAATTGATGCCTTCTCTGGTTAGCTCGCAGGCTAAAGTTGTGGTGGCGAGCTAGCTGCTCTGATAGAGAGAGAGAGGGAGAGAGGGAGAGAGGGAGAGTGGGGGAGAGAGAGAGAGAGAGAGAGAGAGAGAGAGAAAAGGGGAGGAACGGAGGCCATGGATATCAAACACGGCAGACCAAGTTTTAGTTTCTCGTGAAATGCCGAGCTGTTTTCTGCAGTGTATTTTCGCGAAAAGCTCCAAATGTGCATGAGTCCAGAAAGTGTTTTTCTAACTGACGCTGCGGAGTGGGCTGTCCGTCAGTCTCAATTCACAGCTGAATTCTTCTAGAAGGTGGCTGCTGTGCCGTCGAGATTAATGTGTCGACTAAAGGATGAATAGGTTGGTCGTTTTGTATCCATTACCCAGCCGCGGTGTTGTGTGTGTGTGTGTGTGTGTGTGTGTGTGTGT
>JBBIGA010000022.1:2795925-2810300 GCA_037576975.1 Alestes dentex | reverse complement strand
CACACACACACACACACACATACATACACACACACATATGTATGTGTGTATGTGTGTGACATTATCACAAAACCAAAAAGTTTTTTAATATTATTACTATTATTTAAAGAGAATCTACATATAACAATGATGTATTAAGTACGTAATCTTCCATTTAAAATACGAGTAATCATCAGTTCATGCACATGCAATCGTCTATTGATCTCTTACCAAAATGACACCTTCGGAATTGTTCTGTTAAGTAGCAGCATGACTCATTTCTATATCTTTGTATTCAGCAAGTATCCTTAAAAAAGAAAGGAGTGAATATTTATTCTCTATATTTTTGTAGTCGTTGCCTTGCTTGTTTTCTGTTTGTGACGAACAGGACACTGAAACAAGTTTCACCCTGCACTGTGTGGGGTTGGGAAGCAAGTTGGGGGACTGATTCTTCTTTATGATCTTCTTGAAAGGCACGTTTTGAACAGTTGTAGGCTAGGAGAGTGCTTGGTTCTTTAGGTGAGAATGCAGTTTGGAGAGAGATCTTTGATAGCTAGATGATGCACCTTCCCACTTGCTCAGTCTGAAAAGCTACCGCGGTTCCACTCCGCAAAATTGTTCGTCATTTTTGAAAAGAAGTCACTTTTGGATTCGTAGAGCTCTTATTTTTGATTGAATTGAATAAGGGAGAATATTTTTTTCCTCCAAATCCCCAACTATATTTAAGCTTAAGAATTTTGTACATCACAGCTATTGTTATATTTTCTCTTTTTTTTTCTGCAGCGTAGTATATTATATACCGTCCATGTTAGAGGCTACTGTAATGTCAGTGTTCCCCTGTAAATAGAAAAGAGATTTATCTTTTATCTTATAAATGTTTATATATGTATGTGTGTGTGTGTGTGTGTGTGTGTGTGTGTGTGTGTATTTATGTACTACACACATTATGTACGTGTACTATATTTCATGTAAGACAACAAAAGCACTTTGTCTAGACAAAAACAAAAAGACAAAAAAGCATTTTTTTTCCTTCCATCTGCTGCTAAACTGGCCTCGTTTGAATGCTGCAGTGAGTACTTGATTTTTACCATCTTGACCAGGACAGGTTAACGGTGAGGTCTTGAAATGGACAGGCTGACTTTGAGTCCCCCTGTGTGACGGCGATCGCGGCGTCACAATCTTCATTTGCCTTCAGAAAACATTTCCTATGGAAAAGTGCAAATTCCGCTCTTGGGTTTTTTCTTCAGGTCGATGTACAGTGTTGACACGTTCTCCCTGACGTTGCCAGCAGTGAATATTCTTATAATTGATTTTTTTTTTGTACTTATGGGGGGGGTGGGGTGGGGTTGGGGATCTGAGGTGTTCAAGAAAGCTTGGGCTTCTTGTTAGTGGCTCAGAAGTAAAAAAACAAAAAAAACAAAAAAAAACAAACAAACAAAAAAAAAACCATATCGCTGTACTGTAAGGCAAAACTATTTGCCATGAGGGAATTGATCAGACTATCGATCAGACTACATTCTTTTTTGCCTTTCCCATCCAAGTTTTGAAAGATGACAAGCACTGTTGCGATGGCAACTTATCCCGGCCTCCACTGTGCCATCTTTGGCTGAAGCTTCTTAGGCTGGCATTGGCTCTGCATAAATAGACCCATTCAATATAAAGAAAATATTAATGATCGTCGTAAAAAAATGCACACACTTGATGGCAAGTGACAAGCATGGGGGTTTTGGTGGAAACTGTATGTGGTGTTTCTGTCGGTGGCCTGCTGTATAGGGAGAGTTTGTCTTCAAATCTTGTGTTGTTTCAGGGTCTCGCGTTAAGCATTTATGGTTGTAAGCTAAGCTTCGAGTTTTAGACTCTGTGGCATTCAGACAGTTAAGGTAAAGGTTGTTATTCAAAGCCAGTAATTTTTTTTGGTGATTTATGTTTTTTAGTTAAAACGCAAAAAAAAAGTCTAAGCTATCACGTCATGTGAATTTATCTATGGCTCAGTTCAGCTGATAAGAGGCCTTGGCTGCAAATCAGGTTGGCTAAATTCAATTCAAGGTTTCTGGTTTGTGTGGAAACAGTTTCCACCAATAAAAATGAAAACTTTAAATTCTTACATTCATTCAAGTTCTAATATATTAAAAATACCAATTGATATTGTCTTTAGCACAGTGCACATTTTTGGCCTGTTTTCCTTACATCATACTCAGACATGTAATGATACTGCTTTTTTTGTTGTTTTTTTTTTTTTGAAAAGGGAAATAATGTTGCTTTATTTCTGGTCAAGCCAGCAAGTCTTTTCACTTGTTTATTTGATTTTTGCATATTATCTGTTTATCCATTTAACTTCACTTAAAACAATACCTTACCGGATTCCTTTCTTAAAGAGTAAGCTAACTATTAAGTTCAAATTCTGCTTCTATTATTCTGCACTGTTATTGATAATGAAATGAATGTTGGGTTTAAAGCTGCTTAATCATGTTGTATAGAAAATCATTCCTTGTTGTATTCCGTGTTTCGTGTGTGTGTGTGTGTGTGTGTGAGTGTGTGTGTGCGCATGCCCACTCCTCAAGTTACTAGCTAAAATGGCTTTTATTGTTCATGGAGAAAATAAGCATTGGCCACTGTATTTGTATGAATGGCAAGTTTGCCTGGGGCACTTGGATCTCGATTCTGTGAAATCGTTTTCTTCCAAAATGTTCCAAAATGGCTACAGTACACATTCAAGAGGTGACGTGTGCATTCATGTGTTTCATTTTATTTGTACAGCTTTGACATGCCTGTTTTTTTTTGTTTTGTTTTTTATATGTGAATGTGTTTGTTTTGTATGTAAGAAACATTGCTCTCAATGGTGCACTATGCAGGTCTTACTCTCTGCAGTAAGATGGGATGTTGCTTTGGTTTTTGGCTTTCCCAATAAAGAGGCTTGTGCTTATTTTTTACCAAGAATTAAATGGATAATCCTGAGGTTAGGTCTGAACCTTGTTCTTTTAGGTGGCCATAATACGCTATTTGAAAATGTGTTCGTTTTTAACCATTTAAGAACTCCATGAGTGGCAGCCTATCTTACTGTTGCTAAATAAATAAGCTCTTTCTGGTGTATTTAACCTGCAGGATGCTGTAGTTTTGTCTGATTTTATGTTTGGAGCTGTCATCTTTGGACATTTACCAAGCATTCTGTGTTTTATTTTTTTTTTGTTTGTTTGTTTGTTCTTCTTCTGTAATATATTTCAAAGTTTCTCAGAAGCAGGTACAAGAGTATCAGATGAGAGAGACTAACTTCAACACCCTTGGTCGGGAGACATGTAGAATCGTAAAATTCCGCATTCCTCAACCTTTCACTTTTTTGTTAAAGAAGTACCTCTTTGCTAATAAAGTATGTATTCATTGATGGAGCACTATGGCAAAGTATGAATATACATGAAGCATAACTATAATGCACGCTGACCCTACTCAGACAATATATGTTCTCCACACTGATATGTAACTGACCATCCAATGAGCCTGTGCTAAAATAATATAGACATAACGATCATAACCAGTGAGCACAAAGGGGAGAAAAACGTGTATCATAGGTGCCGCACATGCTTTGATGTAGATAAAACTCCATAGCGCTCCAACTGTTTGTACAATTGCAGATCCTACAAGCTGAAAAAGACCCACATTGCACTTGGTTTTACACAAAAAAAATTGTTATTTTTGAAATGATGCCTGCAAAATCAGGTGCCTTATTCCAACAGATGAAACTCCAAACTTGATCTATTGACATTTTTTATGAAAAAGAGATTTATGCCCATTATGCCAAGAACTAAAACATTTTCCTTTTTTTTCTCTTGCAAACAGTGTCAAGTAGTGAGCTTTTTGCAGGTGAGAACTGTTGCTGCTTCGCCTCACACAGTTTTCATGTAAAAGATGAATGTAGTCTTCCTTCAGTGGAAAAAGTTCATGTTAAAAGTTCATACACTTTGACTTCTGGAACATTTTTTGGTTAAGAGACTATCCAAAGAGTGCTGCAGTCATGATGTTGACTCATTTTAGACGTGTTTTTATTGTCATGAACGTATATGGGGTTTTTTTCTTACAGATTTTTTTTCTTTTGAATTTATGCTTAAATCAGTAGGTTCTCACACAATTGTTTCTGCCTTTGTACTCTGCAGTCTTCATCTTTTACTTGCCATAACATTTCCTGTATTTTTATTTGTTTGTCCTCGGCTCACCAACAATGACCTGTAGTAGGAAATGCATTATTCCATAATAAGAAGATACAAGAGAAGGCCTTGCTGAAATACATTTAGCAGACCCTTTAGGGATTAGGGACCTCTAAGGAACTTAGAGGATCCCTCTTAAGGAACTGGTTTATCAGCCTCGCAAAGACAATGTCAAACCTTGTAGGTGTTGTGTCCCCTCACCAATGTTCAAGATTACTGTGCCTCTCAATTCTTCTGGTTCTGCTGTTCCTTAGATTGCTGGGTAATGACTTTATTTCTTGGAGCAGTGTCATTCATTCAACAACGAAACAGAGATGGCCTTCAGCAGTTGTTCTCCAGTGAACAAGATCAGTTTTCTTAAACAAAACCACACAAACGACACAAATAGAGGTACACATTGTTTGACCTAGATCTATCCGAGACTGAGTTTCAGTCAGTGGAGGGCTGTCTAAGACGAAGGACTGTCGCTGCTTTTGTTGTTTTAACACTGGCCGGCAAACAGCATGGCAAAGCCGTCAGTATTCCGTCTACATGGGTTGGAGGGAGCATATTTCCTTGTATCCAGTGGCCTCTGTTGAGAAGTCCAGAGTCTACTCCCGATAGTTGCTGCCGCTTGGCTTCCTCCACACCACTGGAGGGAGGAAGCTCTTTGTTTCAGTGAGTTCAAATCAAAACCTGGACATTGGGTACGAGTCCTGTCTCACCACCCATGGTGCTGAATTTCAAAATACGTACTTGAACACCCTCAGTGGCATGAGAGCTCCCCCCCTCATCCAAAAATAAAAAAAGACAACCCTATTCTCCCTTCCATATTGCAAGGAACCGTGCTTGGACAGTGGCGACTGTGACATCCACTCAAGCTGCTGCGACAGCTGTGCCAAGGCCTCAGGCTCTCAAAAACACACACACATAAAAAAGAGCGACCCTGTCGGACTTGGACTTGTGGTTGGGTGGGGAAGGGATGTGTAAATGTAGCGGTGTTAGCTTTTTGTTTGTTTGTGTGTTTGTTTGTTAGTTAGTTCTTTATTTGAGGAGGACATGGAGAGCTAGTAGGGTCACCTGGACTGTTGGGCCCAGATCTCTCAACCTTGCACTGAAGTGCACCGGACACGTTCCACACAACACCACCTTCTTGATACTGCTAACAGCCCCTAGTACCTTTTTTGAAAACCACACACACATGCACACACCATCACACTGCAATGATTTACATCTCCTTCCAAACTTTGCCAAATATTCATGGAGTTACATCTAATATTTTACCTTTTTGGGCGTGGTTCTCAAAAAACCTTTTTTGTCCTTTTCTTTTGGAAAATCCATACAACGTTCAATTTTACAACGACTGAAAGAATTCTCACCCATTTAGAAAAAAATCCCTACATGACCTTGATGTAATGCTTCTGATGTTGTATGGTATTATTCTACTAGATAATTTAGCATGGGATCTTTTAAGTAGCTAGTACTGTGTGCACTCCCCAAGTGTAAAATCTTTTTTTTTGTCACAGTAGGAAGGCTGTATTTCATTGCTAAGTGCTCTGTCATAGATCTCTTGGTGATATTCTTAAGCAAAATTCTGCAGTGTATCCTACTGAAACTAACAGTTACTTGATCCTATTAGCAATGTCTATATTTGTAGTTCACATATATGCCTGTTCGAATACAATATCTTGACAGTTGTTCTATTTATGTTTCAGTGTTGTGCTGGGTTTATACTTTTTCTCTTTTATTATTTTTCAGAGGCACAATTAGTTGGAAAACAACTTGGTTATATAAGCCTTGTCAATGTACAGATCTGAAGTAGGCTGTGGTTGACCCTTGAACATATGTCTGCTCGTGCTGTTGTGCCTCTTTCTTTTTCATTTTGTATTATCCTTAATTATGTCACTGCATCGTATCAGCCCGGAGTTGGTACCACAATTTTTGCTTGTAACCATGATAGTCTAATTCTATTATTGATTTTAATATCAAATAAATATTAGAAACTCCAGAGGTTTTGGTCTGTGCGGTCTTTTATGCCATTAAGGCCATTAGAATTACTAGGGGACAGCAGGGCCGACTCACCGAATCAAGTGTGCCGTGACTATTTGATATCATGAAAAATATATGCATTACAATACATACAGTGCCTTGCAGAAGTATTCAACCCTCCCACCCCCGACCCAGCATTCAACCCTGATCTGTACTCACAAGTGGAGAGTTCCTTGGTCTTCATGCTGCCACTTGCTTGATGGAAGCCCTTACTTAGGGGTGTTGCACTGGTGTTGACTCTGGGGGCTATCAGAACTAGTGTATATATACTGAGATCATAGATTGCTCACAGGTGGATCTTATTTAAGTAATTAAGTGGCTTTTGAATGTAGTGGTTGGGGCTTCAAAACAAAGGGGGTGGAAACATGCACGCACCACTTTTCAGTTTTTCCCCCTTTTAACTTTCATCTGTGGTTTGTTTTCTAGGCCCATCACTCAAAATCAAATTGAAAACAAAATAAATATTTAAACTCATCGAATCAAGACTTTTTGACTTAACATCTAGCCCCTCAGTCTGTTACAAGTAAGCCCACCTATGGGAAAAGCTACAGTAGTAACATCTTGTGATCGCTTTCAGTGCATTGATTTTGATCATTTTAGTGCCTCAGTCTATCACTGCTAAGCCCACCTATCGGGCAAATTGTAACATTTTAACATTGAACATTTGTTTCATTAATCATATTTTTTTAAATTAACGTATATTGCCCCACCTATGGGACAAATTAACATTTGTTGTTTTGTTTGGTAGTTAATTTGATATGGTTTACACAGTCTCTTAACTAAGCATATGTAATGTATAATACAGAATGAAATGTGTCCATTTTGTCATACGTGAACACACCACAGCACACAGTGTGAAGAGCACAATATTTGTCCTATGCATTTCGTCCTGGGGTTGAAGTCCTGGGGTTTGAATCCGCAGCCTTCTGATCGCAGAGGCAAATCCCTTACCACCAGCTGCCCCAAATATGTATTCTGATACATAAATGCATTTAGTGTGTTTACAATTAGCCCTACCTATGGAATAAATAGTATCACTTGCACAACACATGGCTGAATTGTTCTTAAACAGTAATCACTATAATTTGTTGTATTTGCTTGTATTTAACATGTATATTATACATCTTGCTCAAATATGAAATATTTGAAATATTAGTTTTCAAAAAATGCATTAGTTTGTTTCCCAAGTTCCCCAGTACCAACGTAAGAGTGGTATGTTTCTAAAAAAAAGACTGCACTTTGTGTGTAAATTAGTCAGACTCATGACTTCCTAATTTTCTTTTCCCCTGCCCTCCCTCTCTTCCTCATATTCTCCAGCACTTTCTCTCGCTTCCTTATTCTGATTCTGCCTGGCCTGAAGTCATGCATTTCACTGTCAGCATGACACAGCAAACTTTCACCTCCAGTTCAACCCAACCCTCTATTAAAACAAATCAATAGTTATGAGTTTGGGTCACCTTCACAGTGTCTTAAAGGGGCTACCATGTTGACTTCCACTGAATGTATGTTGAGGTTAGAAATTCACACACAGACTGTTCATATAAAAGTAATTTCAGTGCTATCCGAGGGGTGCACTTAGACCTGGGTGTCAAGGGTGGGCTATAGCTCTTAAAGTGTAATGAATAACCTGGGATCTCAAAAATAAAAATCATTACAAATAGTAGTTCCAGTAGTTCCATATCTCAGATACAAAAATAACTAAAAATAGCCAATAGCCCCAGCTCTCATATGTAGCCTATTAGGTGGTCACAGTGGGTAAAGCTGTTGCCTCACAGTGGGAAGGTCCTGGCTTTGACTGGCCAGGCGGCCAAGGGTCCTTTTGTACATTCTTCTGGTATCCATGTTGGTTATCAGCAGGTACTCCGGTTTCCTCCCACTGCCGAAAGCCATGCACGTTATGTGAAGTTTATATGCCAAATTGTCTATGTGTCTGCTCTGTGATAGGCCCTGGCACTTTATTCTGGTCTTTACTGTTTTCTCTACTGTTTTGGCTGACACATATGTGAAATTAAAGTACATTTCCAAGAGGTTGGTGACTACTAGATTTAAGGAACAGTGTATTATTACCCTTATGCAAATGACAAACATATAAACTTAACAGCAAACAGAATATATTTATCTAACTTCAGCGTTTCAGCAAGATATATGTATTTTACAGTTAATTCAATCTGTGCGAATTGCGCGTTTATCGTTTAGACCTTTGGGTGTCCGTACCGCAACAATCACGGCAATGTCTTGTAATGTCCATGTCCGAATATGTGGCCAAAGAATTAACCGAGTATGATTTAGAAATCAAAGCCTTAATTCAGGTAAGATGCAGTGACTGCTTTTTTCAGCAGCCCGTATATGTCCTGTATTTTATGGAACAATACACTGTATATACATTGTGTCTTACAATCAGAGACTCTTTCTCTTTCCTATTTTTAGTCCAATGACCATTGAATACAAGTCATTAGCTTTTATGGCTCAGGGGAAAACATGTAATTATGGGAATACAGATGCCTACATGCCTGTACTTTTAGAGAAAAATTATGTCCACATTATGTGGATTCTTGTTCTGAATTTCCATAAAACACAATAAAGCCACCTTTGTGTAATAGAGTGAATTACACACTTGACCATAGTGTGTTAGACTCTTCTGACACCACCAGATGGAAGTCTAAGTACCGACAGTGTCCATAACACCAATTCAGCAGTGAACGCGATTGTGGACATAAGAGCTAAAACCTGCTGTCCACGCATGTGGACCGCTAAGCCCCAGGAGGTTAATGCCTGTTTTGACTGTTTTTTGTATAGTATTATGTGTATGCCTGAAATATGTACATACAGTAACCCCCGCTTTTACGCGGATTTCAATGAGTCTAACGTGGACAAACCTATTAATTGTTCGCGGAAACCCCCGCACATGTGCGGTAAAAGCAGATATGCTCTGCATTTTGATTTTGTGACGTCCGGGCCTTGTGTGCCATGCCCCCTCGTTTTTGTGCTTGTTGTTTGTGTTTGGGTGCAGCTGTTAGCAAGGCAATCAGACACCTGGGGCTGGTTTCACAAAGTTGTAACAATACTGTAACTATAAATTAGCTATAGGGTATAGTCAGACTTGACATAGATGTCTAAATAATACTGTTGTACAAAGTAGATAAGACTCAGACTATCTTAAGTAGTACTATGCTGCAAAGAATTGTGGGTATTTTAAGACTCAAAACAAAAAAATGGACGACCGAGCGGACACATGTAACTGTGTAGCACCTTTCACCCATTCGGAAAATCTGTGTGTTTTGGTAGAATTCAACACATATAAAGACATTTTATTAGGGAAATTTAGTGAAGAATGCAACAACAAAAAGAAAAAACGGTGTTTGGAAAAAGATTACCACATCCATAAACAGTGTAAATCCCGCTGTCGTCAGGGATGTCGTCATGGTTCAAAAAGATAAGGAAAAATCCTGGATGGGAGGAGGGAGTTTAAGAAAACTTAAAGTAACTACCGAAATGGAAATGAACATGGAGGCGAATCACCAATGTTCTGGGGGGTTTGAGGAGGGAAGGAAAGTGGGGTCAGTGGAGTCGTCAGACCTAACGTTAGCGATAACGTTAGCAACTCTAATGTTGCTGCCTGTGAGACTCCCTCATCACCCAGTGCCTGCCTTGACTGATCGACACAGCAAACACCACACGAAGAGACTTCAGACCAGGAGGAAAATACAGGTAGGCCTAGTATTATCTTTGACTATTATCATCCATTTTTGGAATCCATAAGTAGTTTGAAGGTATTGAAGTGTCCGATCAGCGCATACAATCACCGCTGTATGTGATGAGATTTGTCTGAGATGGGAAAAGCATTCTACTTAAAATTCTTACAACATTGGTCTGATGTTTTTAAGTATCCTTGACCCCTGACCCTGGTGAAAACATCACGGTGGTGGAGGAGGAGGAGGAGGAGGAGGAGTGCCAGAGAACATCAAGAGCTAGGCCTGCCATGACCATGGTGCTTGAGAAGCAGTACTGTAATCTTAAATTCCCTCTGGATATTGAAGTTCTGCAGCTTCAAAAAGAAAAACTGTCACTGAAATTGCAGAGCCTAAGGCGGTTGATGGAGGAGTGATGACCTGCCAAAACCTCCCTCGATGAATTACAGTTTGTAATGTTTATTGGGTGATTACACAGTTGCACTGTTGAACAAGCCATAGGCATACAGTTGCACTGTTGTTCATTTATTGAATACTTCTAATAGTCCTACAATTACTCTGTTGTTTATTTATTGAATACTTCTACTAGTCCTACAATTGCATTGTTGTTTATTTATTGAATACTAATAATAGTCCTACATTACACTGTTGTTTATTTATTGAATACTTCTAATAGGTCTTTTGTACTTTACTGCCTTAAAATTTAAAGGATAAATGTACTTGTACTTGTATGTATGTATGTATGTATGTCCTTGTATTTATTGACATTTGTAAGTTGAATAATTTTTCATTGGACTTTATTAATAAAAAGAAAACATGCATCTGAATAATGACAAAAAGGTTCAAGTGTTGTTGTTTTTAGTTTGTAGATGGGTCAGTCTTGTGCATTGAAGATTCTCTCAACATACATTTGACGCACAAATCGACCAGCTCCTTGCTGGTCCTCTTCATCTTCTGTCTTCCGCATTATGATGGAATCGGTCAACTCCCTCCTCTTCTTCTGTGTCAGGTAGCTGGATATCCCGTATGAATAACAATTTGAAAAGAAATGATTGGCTTTTATGTGGTAAGTTAAATATGTAAAGTGAATGACAAACCATATTATATAGATATTTTTTTAAAAGAATGTTTTATGTTTGGTCAGGTAGGCCTACTTTGCCATGTTGTGCAGAACAACAGTCGCACAGACAATGTTACACACCCTCTGAGGAATCATCCTCACTTCTCCATGTAGACAGTGAAACTGCCTTTTGAGAACTCCAAATGCCCTCTCAACTGTGTTATGAGTTGAAGAGTGAGCTGCATTGTAGTTTCTCTGTGCAGGTGTGGTAGGATTCAAGAAGGGAGTAAGGAGCCATGGCTTCAGCGGGTCACCCAACAAGATTCCATCAATAATGCCCTCCTCAAATGCCTGGTAAAGCTGAGAATTTTGGAGGATTCTTGAATCATGAACTGATCCGGGCCAGCGGGCCACACAATTGAGGAACTTCAGATTCGAATCACAAACAGCCTGAATGTTCAGGCTATGATATCCTTTCCTGTGCATGAACAAATGTTCATTAACTGATGGTGCCTGGACTCTGATGTGTGTCCCATCAATGGCTCCCACAACGTTGGGGAACCTTACGATGTTGAAAAACCCTTTCTTGATATGGTCTTGGAAATTGGGAAAGCTCGCCTGAGAGTGTCCTTGACACCCTGTGCACCACCCGGGACACAGAGGCTTTACTAAGACCCGCTGTATCATAAACAGTATTTAAAAACTGCCTGTTGCATAAAACCGTAACGTAGTGCAGAGCTGGAATGCTGTGACTTCTTGATGTAGTAGGCCCTAGTGCTTCTGACAATTTATCTGTCAGCCTAAGGATGGCTTCTTTGGGCAAATGAAACTGACTAATGACCTTTTCATTGATGTAAATTTCCAGTGGATTAGTACGATCCCTGAAAACTCTTTCCCGTCTTACAGCTCTCTTCGTAACTTCATTAGCAAACCACAAATTATGAGCCATCTCTTTCTCTGTTTTTTTGCTCTCTTTCTACTGTTACCAAGGTGACATAGCACTTTAGACCTATGTTAGCCTGGGGGTGAGGTGGCTAACTTTTTAAGTCTAAAATGACTTTTGTGAAACTGTCTTACCTGCATTAGACTGGTCTATAAACAAACTTAAGACCTATCAGCAAATGCTGTACATTATACTTCATAAAACCAGTTTATTGCAGTACATTCTATTGTATTGTGTTTTTATACAATATTCATTATTTATAAGCACATTTTTTCATTTAAAACATATAACAAAAAAATGCGGTGTTTTTGGAGGTCCAGAATGGATGAATGGCATTTCAGTTCATTTCAATGGGGAAAACTGATTTGAGTTACGAGCTCCGTCGTGGAACGAATTAAACTCGTAAGTCAAGGCACCACTGTATATATATCATGGAGCAAGAGAGGGAGAGAAAGAGAGAGTTTTGTACCTTTGTGGAAGAAAAAGTTATTTTTGGTAGGATATGGAACAAATGGCTAACGAGCAAGACTGATAGATTGATATTGATAAAAATGCCATCATAACTGAAACAGAAGCCCATCGAAAGCAGATGTTAAGGTGAGAGAAACACACTCCCGCAGTGTTCTTTTCGTTCCTTATATTTTACTTTTACTATTAGGTGTAAACCTTTGTTCCAGTTACCAGACTGCATGGAGGAAAGCCAACATGGCCTGCAAACTGGCCATTGATGACCAGGAAAAAGATTAACTTCTGTATAGTAGCTGCTCATCAGTGAGACAAAGGTAAATCATAGGTGTTGCCTGTTGTGATATGCTGTAGGACAGAAAGAAATAGTAATCCTGGAATGTGTTTCTGGAAGACCTTCCGGAAGACCTTAACCTTGCAAAAACTGCATTTCTTCTTGCCCACAGATTTTATTGTTCTCCACATTAAACACACCTGATTTAACTCATGTAACTCTCAAGAACTGTGGCCTGGAAGAAACCCAGTTTGACACCTTTTATTTGTAAGCTCTATGAAAGATACAGATATTGTAGTGTCTTGGAATGTTTGCTGTAAAAGCTAAAAAGAAGAAGAGCACTACATGGAGATAAATAAATACTGTAGTGCTGCAGGAATAAACAAGAAACTGTTCAAATAATTTAAATGTAGCGCAGAATACATCAGAGAATCCCAGGCTAAGTAATTAGCTAACTGACTCACAAAATTATTGAGCTTAATGAAGGAAGTTTAAGATTAAGACTGTTTAAACACATCTGATTGATTATAAACCATAATTTAGCAGAACCTTGTATTTGAAATAGTGTCGGCTTGCAAACTCAGTGAGCTAGTTGCAAAGTATGGGGCTCAGAAATCTGCAATAATCTATAAAACCCTTCAGCTATTACAAACTGCTTGACCTTCTTCAGTAGAATAGTTGACATGGACAATAATATTACCACGTTAAGTTGGATTAAATTTCATAAGACCAATGTAAGATCTGTATTGTTAGAGTGTAATGATTGTCATTTCAGTTTTACATTATGTAGTCACGTAGTTCAAACTTTTAGTCATGGAATTCATAAACCACTTTTGTTGGCTTTTTCTATAAGAAAGATTTGACAGGTGGTCCATAACGTCTTTTCTAAGTACAGGAAAATGCATGCACAGTTATTGTCTGTGGTAATCAAATGTATAATACAAATACAAAAATAAAAGAAAAGTCTTGATGCATGTCTTTGACCTTTGAGAAAATGTGGGTCAAGTTGGGGCTGTTATGATGCTCTAAGAGGGCAAGCTATGACCTGTGGTTTGGTCATTGGTTTTAGGTAAGAAGGAACTAGACCATTTTTTGGTGCTGTAGTCAGTAATTTATAATTATTATTATTTTGTATAACTGTAATCTCTGCAACGCTCTCATGATTTTTATTTTTGGATCAAAACCCCCCTGAAATGAATGCAGGAGCTTCTTTTAAATAGTCCTCACATGTCTCAACTGTTCACTTCTGGTGTTCTTGGAAAGCCAATTCCTAATGAAAAATCCAAAAGCATTTAGTGATAGTTTGTCTTTCTTTGTGGCAGTATCTTTGTGCTGTGTGTAAAAACAGTTTGGGCCTTTTTGGAATTACCATCACAGGTAACCCTTAAGCAGAACATAAAAGTTAAGTGTTGTCTTGTTCAAGATTCAAGAGAGTTTACTGTCAGCCCAGCCACATACACAAGTACACAGGGGGTTAAAATAACATTGTGTTATATAGACCAGGTCACCAAAAGACAGACAAAGGACAGAGACAAAACTGTTGCAACATTACATTGCAGCATCGGAGTACGAAAAGTAGAAAAGTACAAAAACAGGCAGGTAGTGCTAATAAGAATATTCAGAGGTAGAGAAAAAAGGCGGGGCTTACACAGTCTCCACAGAAAGTGAAGGCGCTGCTGGGCTTTCTTGGTGATGGCAGCGGTGTTGAGTGTCCAGCTGAGGTTGTCCGTCACCTGCACAC